>JBBBDQ010001702.1:487500-682500 GCA_037127315.1 Ascarosepion bandense | reverse complement strand
TATCATTTCTTTTCCTTTAATTATATGTCATGGGCATGATGGTAAACTGCATCCGGCAGCATGGCATCTGATTGGGAGGTTGTGAGGAGCATGTAACCACCTCTTAATTGCTGTTGTTCCCAGGTTCATCCTGACCGGAATGGTGGCACCTGTTAGGGTTCCACCTATGAAGAAATAGTTATCACCCAAACTAGGGTCAACACACTATGAATGTATAGAATTACACTTTTATAGAAATATATACATAAAAATAGACTTTTATAGAAAAAGATATATTTTGGGACAAAAATACTACTAACAATACATTTTGACTAAAAAATTATTATCATAACACATTTTTGAAGGAAAGATTATTTCCAGCAAAACATTTTTGAATACGAAACTAGAAGACATTTTCTCTTTTCTAAAATGAAAAAGAATAAACACACAAAACATTTCATCAAACTCTGAATAAATCAACTTTCTCACTATAACCGAACTTTCAAAAAATACTTTAAAACCCCACCCTTTTGGTACTAAATAATCCACAGAGATTGATATGCCATTAAACAAAACTCAAACGCAAACTTAAACTTCTTTTTATTTTACAATCTTTCACAAGATATTGCTAAACAATTCCAGTAACTTATGGCACAATCTGGAATTTTGTTACAACCAATTTTCTTTATATCTTGTTTGTTAAATAACTTTAATATTCATTGTTTTCATTACTTGGACTGATGACCTAATCTTTATTATAATATTCCCGATATTTTACCGGTTGTATGCTCCAACCTTCTTCAGATCATTGCAATTTTGAATCGAACCCATTATGTCGTTAACCGGAGTAGAATGTTCTGGTTTAATGAGTAATGCTAACCTCATGCTTTTCTCAGTATTAGTTATCTTCTATTTAACACGACAGTTTATGTTCATCTTTGGTGAAGCCAGGTATTGAACTCACGATTCTTTGAGTTCAGACGACGGAGCCAACCACTGAGCTATGTGTTCATATTATATTACTCAATACAATATATTCTCTTTTTATCAAAACATATATGAATTGAAGATATGAATCCTATCCGGACAAATTAGGAAGTACCTCCCTGGATATATCAAATGCAAATTGGATGATGACCTTTCTGTTTTATTCCCTCGACTTCATCTATAAGGAGCGCAGTACCAGAGTAATAGCTAGGACTCATTTTACTGCTAAAAATTGCTAACTCTAACCTTCTCGACTATGGAACTATCTGCCAGTTTTGTTCGTTCCTGTCAACTACAACCTTCTAAAATATAAACGCATAATCAATGGGTATCTTTCAACCTTTTCATACTTATCACGTGACTCCCCTGTATCATTTTCCCAGTTTCTATGACTACAGTGTTCTTAATTCCTAGGAACACCTTGTTTCTTAATGCATTTATCACCGTATTTGGGGTGAAATGATTAAAATGAAGTTCAAAACTTTCTGAATTTATCATATTTTGTTATTTATTCCTCTTCACCAGACATTTTTGCAAGTGAAATATTACGGGGGTGTTAATATTTTTAGTGTGTGTGTGTGTGTGTGTGTGTGTGTGTGTGTGTGTGTGTGTGTGTGTTTTATTGGAGAGATAATTTGATTTAATTTTATGATACCATGATTTTTATGTATGCATTTAACTATTCTCTAGACGTATCCATATATATATATATATATATATATGAAATAATCCGCAGACAGATCTGTTTCGCTGTATCACAGCTCATCAGTACGATTAGACGGCCGATTGCTTTTTACCCCGGATTGAAACCCGACCGAATTGGCGTCAGTCGGGGAATCTACCACCTGAGCTATTGGCGGTCGGTAAAAGGAGGCAGACTTTTCAGCATGTATATTATCATTATACACGCCCAATAGCTGAGAGTGTTCTAATTTATTGCTGAATGAACGATGCGTAGATGCCAGAGTAGCTACTGTTTTTCAAAGTCTACCATTCTTCCAGAGTGCTCAATCAGGGTGTGATAGCGTAAAATCCGCATCCATATTAATATATTTTTTTCAAATTTTATTAAAAACTTTATTTTGTTATTATTCATGTTTATTTCATACATTATTATTATTCTGTATTCCATGAATTATTGAAAATATTTATTAGTCAATATGTTGTTACATCATTTTATCTTTCTTTATATTATCACATCTTGATATTATTCCCTATCCTATTGTCTGAAGCTAATAATGTAAGGAATGTTTACCTTAATCTGAACGAAAGGAGAAGCAACTATGGAGATGAAATAAAAGTTAAATTTGCTATACTCTGAGGCACGTAGAATAGATGACAAGACATATATCATGCATTAATGTTTTCTAATGGTTATCAAGTACAACCAAATCCAGTCTTCCAGAGAGAATCAAAGCGTTCAGTGGGAGAAAAAATAAAGAAAAGCAATGAAGGAATGCCTAACATTAAGAAATAAATCAAAACAGCAGTAAGAAAAGGGCAAATGGCATCCAGTGCTAATCCCCATAAAATCGAACCCATAAAACTCTATAACATAAAGGACGTCAGCTAAACAAAGCTAGCAAAACATGTCACTAAAAATGTTTCAGTTAAGAACTCTTACCTGGAGACAAGCAAATAATTGCCCCGATTCGAATATCATACAAATGAATCAAAGATATATACAATCTTAACCCGAATACAAAATGAATTTCTTTTTCAAGTACACAAAGGAGACAAATCTTCTTCTTCTTCTTCTTCTTCTTCTTCTTCTTTTGAGGTGCATTCAAAGAGCGTAGGCTACCATAGTTCTCCAAAACTTCCTCTCCTTTGTGGCTCTTAAACTTCTGCACTTCTTATACTAAAGCTCACTAAATTTAGGTTTATATGCCGCAAAACAAAATAAATAAAAATTCAATCTCACTAAATCTGTTATGCATTTTTTCTTTATCCCTCTTGTCCTCTATCTGTCCAGTGAGTATCTGATTTACCAAGCTATCTTTCCTCATTTTGTGCTCAAGGAACCTTAACTGTCACTTCCTGATGTTAACTATTAATTACGTTTTAACATACTTTTTTCGGTCTATGGTATCCACGATATCCTTCTGTAGAATCACATATCCCAAAACAAAACAGTAAAACGGTTTTCTTCAAAGCAAACATCACAATTAAAAGAAGAAAACTTCAAAAACTGGAAAAAAAAGTGTTAAAATTAAGTACAGGGAACCCTTTTCAAATTTACAGATTTTCTGTAAATATATTAGTAATCATCCAATGAAAGCTTTTGTCAAAATTATTAATGTTTGTTGTAGACCTTCATAAATTTCAATCATTTTAATTGAACAAAGTTATCCCAAATTTGGTTATGTCTTTTTTTTCTTTGAGCGCTGCTAGTGTTAAATGAAAATTTACAATGACAATGTTTTTCTTACAAAAGTTACTTTCTATTTATTCGCGAAGAAGATTTTAAAAGATGCCAATTCTACCCGATCGATCCCAGGAGTAAACTTTGTAAATATTACTTGCATTTTCATATTAAAATTATATTTTTTCATTAAAAATATTTTTTCAAAAGAAATATATAAGCCATGGAACAAATTCTGAAAATGAATGTAGAACACTAGCAGTAAAACTATCGTTGGAATAAGAATGTGCTTATCTCTCTTTGGTAGAGTTAAGTCACGTGAATCATATGACAGCCGATTCGTGGCGATTCTGTAGATAGTGACCCAAGCGCTACTCATTTACATAGTTCGTGGACAGCAACCAAACGAGAAGTTTGTTTTCTTTCTTTTAGGCCTTTTATCCAAGCTTGGGCGAAAATCTGCCTTCCTAGCAGTTTTATATCCCGTTGGGACAAGCAGCTTACAAGTAGATGGTGCCTTATTGCGCTGGGATATAAATGGATTCTGCCTTATCCTACTAGGATATAGATGAATCATGCTCTATCCCTTTTAATACATAGATGAATTCGGAAATTTAAATCTGGTGACATAACAATGGCTTTTTCAGAGCAGAAGTATCTTCAAATAATATGTACTTTTTTTTACTTTTTCTCCTCTTAAAATTTGCTTTGCGGTAGGTATATGGGGTATGTCTTTCTTTCTCCACGTGTAGAGACTTGTAAATATGTAAAATTTTGTGCATGTTAAAATGTATAAAGTCTCTCTGAGAACAAGCGTGTTCATCTGTTTTAGCAGGCTTTCTTTTATCACTATTAATTCATCGGCATTTGTTGCAAAACATGTTTTTTACCATTTCCCCCCAAGCAAGGCGCTACCCATGTGCAGGGGGCTACATAAGAGTAAAAGTTTAGTCAAGAGGACAGTGAAAAGAAAGACCAACCAGTGACAGGAGTTTTCAGACACAGGGCAAGTGAAGAGTGAGAACCCAGGTGTGAAGACAGTTGTGAAGGTAAGGAGAAAGTTAAAGAACAAGATATAGAAAGGACTGGATTTAAGTTTGATAGAGATTGGAATTGGCATTGTATTAAATTCCTTGAAGTTGTAGCTGTCTGAAAAGCAAGTATATAGAAGAGAGTTCTACAGGCGAGAAAAGTTGTACAAGTAAACTCTTGTGGCGAAGGCACCAGTGACATCAGTTCGTCAGAGCAGAAGCCATGAAAATATTTGTAGAATAGACAGAGGGAAGCCACATGTTGCCGGTGAGAAAGTGGCTGGAGTCGAGTTGCCAAGTCGGGACAGATTCTATTTTGGAGCTTGTCGAGCACACTAAGATGAACAGCAGGGGCGTCTGACCATATATGACAGCAATATTTCATAATTAAATGACTCAATAATTACTGATATGTCGGTACATCAACCAAGCTAAGCTGATCTAGATATCCAAAGGCTTGAAATCTGCTGTTATCAGTTTAGAAACAGTCACCTTCAACTTGCAGATTATAAACTTAAATCATATTTAACTTTTTATACTTTTTCGATGTTCTAAAGGAAACTTTTCCCGTACTCTTCTAGAATGCTACGTATTGGTTCTATCAAAAAAAGACTTCACAAAATATGTGCTCTGTATCGGGGGACATCTAATAATTATGGACATTTTACAAACTGTATCGTGATTTTCTAAGCTTGGCTTAGATGTGGCACAAAACCGAAAGTACAGGGTACCCGATGAGGATCAAACTCACTGCTCAGTCATAGATTCTTCTAGCGAAACAAGCTTGCTAACCATTACTCCACTTCGAAGTGTCATATTGTGATTTTCTCTTCGGAGCTTAGATGTGACACAAGGCCGAATGCATGGAGAACCCAATGACTATAAAACTCAAAATTTAATTGTAATGATTCTAACGATGCAGCCTTACTAACCTTTACACTACTCCGATATGTCCAAAATATTTCTCAAAGGTATTTGCGCGTAAGTGAATGTAATAAATTTGACTTGAATTCGAACTCTGCTCTCAGATTTCTCGTCCCGAAACAATATCCGCTACTAACTCAGTCAAGTGTCATACGTGGTACATACTTGGACGATCATGTCTCGAAAGAGACATAGCTAACTGAGCAGAAGATTACCTCGCAGTAGATTACCATTGCTTTCTGCGGTAGACTGGTTCCCAGCCAAGGCTATAGAACGAAATCTGTCCTATTATTTAACCCATAACTGGAAGAAAGAGACGGATTAATACCTTTCTTAACGATATTTGCGCGCGTAAGTGAATGCAATGAATTTAACTGGAATTCGAACTCGGCATCCCGATTTCTCGTTCCTTAGCCAATATACACGGCACCACAACACATATCCCCAACGATACTAACTACTCAGTCGTATTGATCTATCAAAACGAGCTTGCTACCCATTCCACTACGCCGCGATCCCCAAACCACCTGGATAGTTCGGTGACAGAAGCTGGGAAATGTTACGCCTTAACAAATCTGCATTTGAACAGTTGAAGAGGCTTTTCAGAAATTTACTAAAATAAATAATAGCTGTGTTAGTAACATACAAAAGAGGGACGTACATTGTTTATTTTCGGAATATTATCTTCATCTTGGTTGTTTTCATCAAAATGTTTCTGCCATTTTGATAGCCGATGTCCATCAAGCGTATATTAATCGATACGGAATTCTTAACCCTTTATTTAATCTAGAAAATCTGACTGTTCGTGGAGATTAGGTAAAGTGACATGGGCATTTGGAACGGAATCTGTGTAAATATTTTTACGTTTTAGAAACTCTTATATTAATTTTGGTATGGATGAACAAAAAAGACATATTTCTCATGTTTTACTTTGACTACAATTCAATATCTGAGTAGTATTATGATATATGTGCGTTGTGGTGCAATGGATATCGGCTTGGGAAAGGTATCAATCCGTCTCTTCCCTCTAGTTATGGGTTAAATAATAGAACAGATTGGGTTCTTTAGCCTTGGCTGGCAACAAGTCTACCGTAGACAGTACCCAGTCAGTCATGTCTCTTCCGAGACATGATCATTCAAAGCCTGTATCAGGTATGGCACTTAATTGAATGATTATGGTATTTATCTAATTCACTGTCTCTAGTTCAGTCAAAATGTTTGTATTCGGCAGAATTACCGTGTCTTTTCTTGGTCATCAAAGGCTTCTTCTTCTTCTTCTTCTTCTTCTTCTTCTTCTTCTTCTTCTTCTATGTGACATGTCCCTTCAAGACCTAGGCGATAATGGTTTTCCATAGTTCCCTATCGCTTGTCACTTTTAATATTCTTTCTCTTGTTAGCCCTCTCAGAACCTATGCTGACACACATTTGCTCAAACCCACCAAATATATCACGCGTTGCTTTCTTCTGTCTCTTTTTTCTTTTTGTCGAGCCTGTGAGTATGAGATTTTCCAAGCCTTCCTTACTCATTACTTATCCCACAAACTTCAGTTGTCTTCTTTTCTTTTTTGTTTCCATCCTCTCCAAAACGTTCGCGTTGCTTACATAATCGGTCCATTGTATTCTCAGTATCCTTCTGTAGAACTACATTTCGGGTGCTTCAAAACTTTTCTTCATCCTTAATGAGATTGTCCAGCATTTGCTTCCATATTACAGGAACGACATCACATAAAAATCCAATAGTTCCTTCTTTGTTCCCATCGAAATTTTCCTGTCTCTCAATACTTTACTCAGTTTCTTGGATGTATACCTAGCAATACCAATTCTCCTTCTGATCTCTGTATCACACTTAACGTCGTCTGTTAGAACACTTCCCAGGTATTTAAATTTCCGTACCTCTTTGATTTTTGTATCCCCAGCCTTAGTTGTCATTTTAGGCTCATATTTTATTGATGACCATGCATTCAATTTTTTTATAGTTTACATGTAGTGTTTTTTTTTTTTCATTTTCTTAGCTAAGTTCTGTAGGCCATCTTGCGGTGTTCTTTCCGTGTCTGCTATCAACACTTTATCATTTGCGTATCATATACTGTTCAAATTGTGGCCGCCAATGACGAATCTTAGCTAGATTTCAAGAGCTCTCAGAAAATGTTTTGCTGTATAGGTTGAATAGATCTGGTGAGAAGACATATCTTTGTCTTACAACCCTTTATAACTTTCTCTAAAAGCTGAACTTGTTTCCTTTCCGTATGTAGGTAGTTTGCTGCTAGTAAAGGGCCTTGATTGATCTAATGACTTTAATGAATATGCTCAGGTTGCCGAGCATTAGTGTTTTAAAGAAAAAAGGTTATTTTTTATCTGTTTTGAGGAAAATGTTATATTAAGAAGGTAATATTAATTTTTATATGCCAAAAGGTTGCAAGAAAAATTAATGACAAAGTGGAAAAATATTTTTATTTGACGTATTTCGTTTGGTTTCTAATGGATTGGAAATTGTGTATAGTAGCAAATTATTTTGCTAGTATTTAGCAATTGGCAAAGACCATGCAAGATAAAAGCTTCCTTTGATAATAAAAACTTATAAAAATTTGACAATGTTTATTTCTATTAAAGTGGTTTACATATTATTGTACATATTACTATATAAAATATATTGTAGCAAAGAAGTATGGAACTTAACTTGTATAAAATTACGTATACTGATGGCAAACTGAATGATTTCAAAATCCTAAACCGGCACATATTTAGCAAAAGGTTGCCGACTCCTGCTTTAGGATGTTATCAGACTAAAATTATGTCTTCCTAATGTACCTGGGTGGGGGAAAACTGGAATTTTAAACATTTATTTTTATTTTTTTACTAGATATTTGGGTGTGTAATCTAACCAGATTAATTTAATTTAGTTTCATTTTTGTTTATATTTAAATAATTTAGTTTTAATTATCATCTTTCCTGAAATATTTATTATCGTCACATGGGATACTTTTTGTTATTAAACAAATGTGATAAAAACATAAATAAAAAGAAACCATATCTATTATTTAGACTATATACCGAAACACATATTTAATAGGGGGTTACATAGAAGAAAGCGATGAGAAAGAATAGTTAGGGTGTTACATAGAGGAAAGTGTTGAGAAAGAATGGTTAGGAGGTTACATAGGGGAATGTGAAGAGAGAGAGTAGTTAGAGGGTTACATATGGGAAAGTGTTGAGAAAGAATTGTTAAGGGGTTACATAGGGGAAAGTGAGGAGAAAGAGTAGTTAGATATAGGAAATGTCAGAAGGAAGCTGATAGACGGGTAAGGATACCGAGGTTGAAAGTTGCGTAGATGGGAAGAGTGTTTGAGAGAATGGGTGCGAGTTAGTGTGTTAGGAGGTGTCTATTGACTTTACATTTAAACTCCTGGAGATTGTAGACCTCGGGGAAGCAAGTATACGGAAGGGAATTTCACAGGCGGGACGTGCGACAAAAGAAGCTGATGGAATAGAAATTGAGGTTACATCTTATCTGTTTCACTGTAAAAGGGTGGGACCTAGTTGCTAATCTAGTATCTCGTGAAAATTCATACCTAGGGAACACCAGTGATCTAAGTTCATCGGAGCAGAAGCCGTGAAAGTATTTATAGTAGAGGCAGAGGGAAGCTACGTCATGCCGGTGAGAGAGTGACTTCAGCCGGTCTTCCAAGTCGGTGTCGATCACATTACAGATTCTTCCTTGTATTTTGTCAAGAACTCCGAACAGAATAGCAGGGGCACCTGACCAGATATGGCAGCAGTATTCCATACAGTGGCGGATGGTAGATTTTTAGATGTCCAGGATAGATTAAGACGGGAAAAACTTCCGAGCCTTGCACAGAGAGCCGACTTTCATAGCAGCGGATTTAGCAATGGATTGGATATAGTCATTCCGCGTGAGGTCCGCTGAGAGTGTGAGACCAAGGAGGCGTAGTGTTTTACTCTCTGGAAGGCAATCTTGTTCCACGCTAATAGGAGGTATGTACAATTTTCTATGATGGTTAATTGATAGCAGTACAAATGTTTGTTTGGTGGTTTTTGTTTATCAAACGCTATGGGTTATTTAATGACGAAATCTAAATATTTTGGTTTGATTGATTTTGTTTAGCGGCAGATCAACTACTATTAGTTTTTCTAATAATGAAATATGAATAATGAAATCTAAATATTTTTATTAGTTTGGTTTAGTTGAATTTTTAGCGTCATATCTATTTCTACAAGATATTTAATATCGAAATCTAGATATTTTGTTTTCTTTGATTTGCTTGAATATTAATATTAACAATTTTAATGATACAAGTCATACTATATATAAACCATAGATGATGGATATTAGGAGAATGCATACTTTTTCTCACGCGTAATGAATATAACCAATCCAACTGGATTCGAAACTCAGCTCTCTTATTAAAAATTCTGAGCCACCATTGATTACACCCACTCCCGCACATCTTAGCATACAGCACCTAGAATGAGGTTGCTTAACTTCTGTGATCGTACGGGAACTGGTATTTTAACGTGAAGTGGCCGTAAGTCCCCTTTTACATGCGACACTAAAATCCGATACCGCATTTTTACAGACAAAGATACAATCCGAATCTAAGTAGAATATTAAGAATTATAAGAAAAATCGCAAGTCCATTATTATAGAAAAAGGGAGATCTCACAACAAACATAAAGAAAAAGAATTAAAGTAATATGTTAATGATACTGTGGCTGCTATTATTCTTGCCTCTTCGTTCTGAATCCGATAAGATTAATGAATATCCAGTAATTTTGCACCATTATATTCAGTACTGAACTTAACAAAGATTTCTTGCTACTAAATAATCTATATGGTTCGAAATGTTCAAGCAGAATTCAGTAAAATATATTCTCAGTTGTACTGATAATAAACTGCTTATAATATAAAAAGAACTTTCAGAAGAAAATACTGAATCTGAACAAAAATATATGCCTCATTTCTTAGCTATACAGCTGAAAATGAATATCATGTTGGCGCTAAATACTTGCATCAGAATGTATTCCAGACAGTAACTGCGAGAACAGACCAGTGGTTACATGTAGTTTATGTACACTACCGGCCATAACTATTAGACCAGCCTAGTTTTTTTTAAAGAAATGATGTATTTCATCCTTTTTTCGTATTTATTGCCAAAGAAAATAGAATGGTTCTTTTGTTATTATTAGTTAGTTAAGTGCCATCCGTGATACACGCTTGGGCGATCATGTCTCGAAAGAGACATGACTGACTAGGCAGAAGAATATCCCGCAGTAGTTTGCCATTGCTTTCTGCAGTAGACTGGTTGCCATTCAACGCTATAGAACCCAATCTGTCCTGTTATTTAACCAATAACTGGAGGGAAGAGACGGATTAGTACCTTTCCCAAGGGTATTTGTGCGTAAGTGAATGCGAGGAATTCAGTTGAAATTCGAACTCGGTTCCCCGATTCCTCGTTCCGAGTCGATATCCACTGCACCACAATGCACATTGTTATTATTACTTTGCAAAATTTTACCAGGCAAGGAAGCAAAGATTAACTCGTCCGAATCACCCTAAATTTTCTTCATTCTTTCATTGATGAAACTGCAATATAGGTTAATTATTAAATATATATACATTCATTTGATGCACGTGTTATTGTGCAGTATTAACAAAAGAAAAATTCTATTTTCATTTACAGTTATTTACTTGGCAATAAATGCTAAAAAGTAGTATGGAATACATTATTTTTTTAAACACTGGGCTGCTCTAATAATCATGGCCGGTATGATCCACGAAAAAAAAAATTAAAATTACCAAACACGATGGAAATTAACAATTCACACTTAGAAAAAAAATATTGCAGAAAAATAATAAAAGAGAGAAATAATAGTAAGAAATCTATTGAATTATAACATATTGCAAGCATAAAAATCATGGGAAATATAAAAAAAAAACTTTTAAAATAATATAAATAATATATAAACCTTATAATCGTATAAAAACATATACACTATTTCATACATAGTAAATCATAAAATAATCTCGTTAAATGAAATACTATAATATTATAAAATACTAAAAAATATTCTGATTACATAGAATCATAAGAAAACATTTACAATATTCTAGTCATATAAAACCGTATAATAAATTCTAATCTCATAAACGCATACTAAAAAATAAAATATATAAAATGTTATAATATAAAATCATATTAGATAATATATACCTATAAAATCATACATAAATTAGTAAAGATAATATGTAAATGTATACACACACATATATACAAACACACACACACACACACACACACACACACACACACACACACATATATATATATATATATATATATATATATTGTGTGTATTTTGGCAGCATTTTTTCATTAATACAGGTTTCATTGAATAATATAGACAAGATCTGTCTATTTTGTGTAAGATCCTTTCGTATGATCTGATTAGCTTGTTAGTGTTGTCATGGGAAGACGACAAGAAATCGCAATAATTGCTGATTTTTTATCAGGTCTGAGATTTCGGCTTATATAAGCCATTATCAAAGGATGAATATTTAATGTTCAGTGAACATAGAACATTTAAATTATTAACAGAGTAGAGTCATACGAGAAAATTAAACAGGTCCACTTTTTGTGTCGCACGTGGCTGCAGGCTGAGAATGAGTGGTTGTAGTGGGTTTTTGGTCAACAATTATTGCGATTTGTTGTCGTCTCTCCATGACAACACTATCAAGCTAATCAGATCATACAAAAGGATCTTACACAAAATAAATAGACAGAACTTTTCTATATTATTCAATGAAACCTGTATTAATATATATATATATATATATATATATATATATATATATATATACAAAAAAAATCTAAAGCGAGCCAAAACCTACCGCGGTTTCACACTACGGATCGTCAGGTGTGAAACCGCGGTAGGTTTTGGCTCGCTTTAGATTTTTTTGTGTGTCTTTGCTCTACTTTTGTATATCTTTTGTACTTTGTATCGAGCACTTTTTCTTGTGGTTGGTTCCGTTTGGGTTTTTTTTTTCTTTACTGCGGAGTATTGAATGTTTTGTTCTTGTTCCGCGGATTTCTTTTTTTCTCCCCATTTATCCGACGCCTAAGTGCACCGGATTGTAACGGAATAAGGCTCTGTTTGTTAGTGGTTTTTTTGAAGGTTTATCTTAGTATAAATTTACAGCCTACATACTTACAGAGTCTATTTAGTTATTATTTTGATTTATATATATATATATATATGATATTAGAAATATAATAAAAAATAGAAAACATTCTGATCATATAAAATATTCTAATTTCCATGATGAAATCCGAAATATTTCCTATGAAAATAAAACAGTTCTTTTTTATTCATATTTCTATAATTACTGTTATTCACTGTTTCTCATGTCCTGATGAATTCATTTTTTTTTTAAGTTGGTAGGAAAATGTCGCATTTAAGCGAAACTCCGTCATCTCTACTAAAGAGAAATCAATGAAATAGCGGTTTTGAGATATCCAATACTTTCAATTCCTCGGCATTGAAATGTATATTTAATTAAAAGAATATAAAATCGTCTCCTTCGAATGAAATACAGCGGATAACATCCTTTCAATTTCTGATGCGATTAACTCTGGTGGTCGTGACGTTTTCAAAATTAGAATTCAATCTTCGTATAAAACAGAAAAATCCATTTGACAGATTTTGCATCTGAAATAGCAGTTCTTCTTTCTCCCGGGCATAAATTGTGTAATGATGGAGAAACACATGATAATTCACTTAATATGATCAAGGAACAAAAAGTAGAAAAGAATTAAGAAATCCTCGGGTGTGTGCAGAAGTTAGAGTTGCTACGTGTATGCAACTCTAGCAAACTGGTTCACTATGCACATATATACTCTCGTCATTTCTTGCTATGTCTAATGTTAATAATCATTTACTTATCAGAATAGATAATACATAAATTGATAGATAATGCGTTGGCTATTTGTAAAAGGTTTCACTGAAGTCAGTCGGTTAAGTGTAATACACGCTTGGGCGATCATGTCTCGAAAGAGACATGACTGACTAGGCAGAAAATTTATCCCGCAGTAGGTTGCCATTGCCGACCAAGGATATAGAACCCAATCTGTCCTGTTATTTAACCCATATCTGGAGGGAAGAGACGGATTAATACCTTTCCCAAGGGAATTTGCGCGTAAGTGAAAGCATTGAATTCAGCTGGAATTCGAACTGGACTACCCGATTTCTCGTTCCGAGCCGATATCCACTGCGCCACAACACACATTCCCTGAAGTACATTTTAAAAAATGAATGATTGCCTTGGTAACTGAATATGCTATCTTAATTTGTTTTTACCTCGAATATATCTGCGTATTTTAACACAGGTTTTCCAAGCAGGGTGATATCTCCCACCGATGAGAGATTTCAGTTGTTGGGAAAACGATATCAACTGTTATGTTCACGATGAGCAGTTGAACAAGAAACTGTTTGAGAATGTAAATTTTGTTGGTCTATATAATATTTTCGTATTAAAAATGTATTTCAACATATACCACCCGATAATTATACTGAATAGAAATATACGGAGAACCTGTATAATATAAAAAGATCCAAAAAGAAAAAAAACGGTTAAATGACAATAAAAAAGCTCACATTTCTAGATGAGATAATAACATTGACGAAAACAAAAGAATATATTGGTATTTTCTTTATATTTTGAGAAGGTTCATTAACATTCAAGTAGTTCTTTAGCTGAAATAAAAAATTGCATGCATATATAACAGATAAGGCGTAGTCGGGTACGAACCTGTAACAAACTTTTACCAAACGACTATCGTGTGCATTTGTACATTTAATATACAGCCAGATAATTGGAGATGACAGAAAAATATTCACGAAGCCGAGCTCTAAACGCACGTAATTTTCATTGGTGTATGAGGCGACAAAGAATATCTTAGCAAACAATTAACTGACGCAGCAAGAATTATATTATCGTATATTACTAGAACTGGAGTGAATTGATAAAATTAGAAAGGACGGTGACTCATTTCGTCCTTTCTTATTAAAGTTTTCAGCTGACATCAAGTGAAAAATTCATTGAATCAACTGCTAACTCTTCAGAAGAACTGTTCACTATATCGTGTATGATAATTTCACTCTGTGATATCTTTTTTTATATTTATAAGTCTAGCATTCGTCATTGCTTTAGATATTGCTGACACATCTGTTCTAGTAAAACTTACAGATATGTGTCCTTAGGTTACGTCCATTATATGAATTTAAACATAATTTTATTAAGCTCAATTTAAACATAATTTTATTAAGCCCAATTTAAACATAATTTTATTAAGCCCAACTTAAACATAATTTTATTAAGCCCAATTTAAACATAATTTTATTAAGCCCAATTTAAACATAATTTTATTAAGCCCAATTTAAACATAATTTTATTAAGCCCAATTTAAACATAATTTTATTAAGCCCAACTTAAACATAATTTTATTAAGCCCAATTTAAACATAATTTTATTAAGCCCAATTTAAACAATTTAAATTTTATTAAGCCCAATTTAAACATTTTAATTTTAATTAAGCCCAATTTAAACATAATTTTATTAAGCCCAATTTAAACATAATTTTATTAAGCCCAATTTAAACATAATTTTATTAAGCCCAACTTTATGAATTTACGCCTAGATTAGCGGCTATTTCTTAGCATTTTCCAATTGAAATATTTAGATATAATCATAAGTTCTGTGTTAACAGTTTCTTCTGTTGCACTCCTCGCTTATGGAAATCCTTTGCTTGCTTGCCAGTCAACATTGATTTTCTTTTGACTGGACTTTAACTAAGTAAAAACTTAGCAAGTCACCAACATTCTTTTTTTTTATTGAAGTAAATAGACCAAACTATCGCCCAGTTCTCATTCCACCCACGTCTGTTGAACAGGTGAAGAGGCTCATCTCTTGTTCCCTGTTTAGGATGTTAGGATGTGGTTTCCGGCTTTCTCTTTCCAATCTTTTTACTCTTTTCTTTTTTCTTTTTCTTTTTTTTTTCAATTGGAGTAGATAGACTAAACTATCGCCCGGTTAGCACTCTACCCATGTCTATTGAACAGGTTAAGTGGCTCATCCCTTGTTCCCTGTTTAGGATGTGTTTTCCGGCTTTCTCTTTACTAATCTTTTCACTCTTACGTAGCCCCCTGTGACACGATAACTAGGCATATATGCATTTTATTATAATAGATTAAAATAGAAAATAGATTAGAATAGAAAATAGTTTAAAAACATCTAACAAAAGTGAAAAAGAAGAGGAAAAAATAAATAAATAAACGCTTTTTCTTTTATGAGGAAAATTGTCCTCCGGTAAATGTTTGACTCAGTGATTTAATGAGATAATTTCAGGAGGTAGGTTTTCGATGACCCGGTCAAAGGCTGTCCTTTACTGTATCTTGACCACACATTAAGCCTTTTCCGGCGGAAGCCTTATTAAGATAAAAAAATAGAGGACTGAAATTTCAGACTTACAGTCGCCGGTGTTTGTCACCGGTGGTCTAAAGCATTTCCGGATTTCCGGGTTTCCGGTCAATTTTAAATAAATTCAGGTATTTTTTCCGAGTCAGTTAAGCTAAGACAAGTTAAGTGAGAGGAGTCAGCCGGTCGCGAGCTTGAAGTAAGGATCTCCGTTCGTCTTGTTTCGTTCAGTTTGGGTTTGTTGATCTCCATTAATTAGAGTTAGAGCTGTGTGTCACATTCGCCTGTCCCAACCGACAAGGCTAACTCTAAATGAATAAAGCATCCTTTTCAACTCATCCAAGTTGTGGAAGTTCGTTCCTTATAGTCAATCTTGTAACCCCAGCTGTCCGGCCGACATTTTCAACAAACTCCCGGCAACATCACAGCGTGGAGAACGGCCGCCGGAGAAATTGTTAGGATGGACCGTTGGGGTGGTACAATTGGTGCCGTGGCGTTACCGCCTTGCTCGAGGTGATATGATGAAAAAAAAAAAACTTAAATACAATGTCAATCGTTATTTTCTGCCTCCTTAATTCTTTTTCTTTTATTGTACTCTCTTCTGAAAGAAGCGTTTCTCACATACTCTAATACTCAGTAACCCTTAAGTCCTAATGTGTTGATGTCTTTGTTTGTGGTGAAATGATTAAAAATAATAATTACATGCACAATTAGTTATGCCACTGATTTTACTCTGATGTGCGGGTGGTGTAATGAATGACGGATCGGAAAAGCTTACGCATGCCATTTCAGGCATAACTCACTTCATGGTTAAATAGTGAATTGAACGTTTAATTTGGTGGCTACAATAGAATTTCCAAATGTTCTTTTAAAAGCATATTTGTATCGTTACAAATTTATTAGTTCGAAAGTTGCTTTGAAGTTTTAACTCGTTTTGGAAGGCGGCGCATTCGAGAATTTTCCTTCTGAATAAATTTTCTCTTACCTCTTTTGATGAGTGTGGCAGTATTTTAGTTGAAAATATGGTTGAATTTATCTCTGTGAACCACCAATGCCTTAGTTAAATGATTATTTGGGATGTCTCTTCTGTGTTCACGTATACATTTTTGTATTTTTCTACTTGTTTCTCCGATGTGTTTATGCAGAAAGAAAATTCTCGATAGCTCCCCTATTCAATACTAACTAAATTTCAATTTACGCTTGTTTTTTTTCCCAATATCACATTTTCTTACAGAAACAATACTCTCTCAGAACAACATACACGATAAAAAATTTATCTAAACTTATATATAAATGGAACTTTGTGTGTGTTTTTGTCCGTTACCTATAGACTCCGAAACGGCTAAACCGATTTTCTTGAAAATTTACACAGTTGTACTATAAGCGTCTGCGAGTGTTCTTAACTAGCTTTTGTATCGAGGTACCTCCGATAAATATCGAAAATCAATAATCGAAAAAATCGGGTTATAGAAGGAGTGGCCCGATTTTAATCAAATTTGATACACTCATAGACAAAGACATAAGAAACGATATTCGAAAATTTTAAGTTTCCAGTTCTTACAATAGTGCAGAAAATCGATAATGTATTTATATATAAAAGGCAAAATGTTTGTGTGTGTGTCTGTTTATCTGCCTGTATGTCTGTATTTTTTCAGCCCTTTTATTTTAGTTTTTGCTTCGGGTTTGGCTCTAAGTAGGTATAATTTTAGTTCATAGTCTCAGCCATGATATCATTTACTCAGAAGACTTATTTCACCTTCAAAATTCTGTTCACGACGAAAAAATCTTATTTGATATCGATACCAGGTAATCAAAATTTGATTTTCATCCATTCATTTTTCTTTCGGTATACGGTTTCGCTTTAACTGGAAACAACTATTGCTTTTTAGTCTTTCGTGCCAACGTCCAAAGAGTCTGAGCTCCAGGACCATGGATTAGTTTTAAAGCTTTCATTACAACCGAGCAACGTCGGGCTATACTGCTAGTAACTAAAATAAAAGGACTCGTGAAAAGAATGGAAAAGTGACTTTTGAATGAAAATTCAACTGACATAATACGAAATTCACATTATATACTAGAGTCAGAATATATTCAATACAGAATGGTAAAACTGCTTTTGCAAACTATTAATCTATTTATTACATTTTCTTTACAGCTTTCTTTAACGTCTTGATATGCTCAACTAAATCTAGTGAAATGATGACTTGAACGATGGAGCAGAAGTTCTTTTATATGAAGACATATTATGAAACTACGTTTTCAAGATCGTTTAAGCAAGACAGAAAGAAGTTCAATTTCAACAAAATAAACGAGTCAGATTTTCAAGATGATCAAGAACTTTGAAGCTCATGGCACTTTTGAAGATCGTAGATCACCGAAAAGATTCAAGCAATCTCCCCCGGAGGAATGTCCACGCGTTATCAACAAATTTGCACACCGCATTCAATGGTGAATTCAACTGAATGACGGATATTTGGAACACAACATCGATAGATTTAAAATGGGTTATCCTTTATAGTGATGTGTATGTGTGTTAAAACAGATTAGTTTGATTTTGCCTTGTTAGTAGGTAACCCACTATAAGAGGGGTACGAAACGAGAAAATAAAATTGTATATGGAAACAACAATTTTAATATATATATATATATATATATATATATATATATATATATAAATCAATTAAAGTTTTAGAAATGAAAGTAATGTCTTTTTTTCTGTTGGTACAAGGTCGTTAAAATGTTGGTAGCTGTCCTTGCAAAAATGAGTTATGTGTAAGTATGTAGGTCTATGAGCGTTTTTTTTTTTTTTTTTTGGTAGGAGTGTCTTTGAAGTTATCGCTCAGGGAGGATGGTGAAAGGCAGGAGGTAAGAGGCGAACGATGAGGAAGAAGACGGCTAGAGAAAAAGAGAGAGGCAAAAATAATACGTTCGTTTGACGTTTGTCCAGGGACGTGTTAATTATGCTGGTATTTTTCGCATTGCGACCCTCTTCTTGTCTCGTCTTTTTATTTCATTTTCTGGGGCTCTAAACAGCTCATTTGGGAATTCAAACCCGGATTTAATTCTGGGCCTCACATTGGGTTACAAACAAACTTAGCGTCGGCTCATGAAGAAGGTCGGTAAAAAGAAATTCCTTATTTGTTTTTGTTTTGATTTTGTTTTTGTTTTTTTATAATTAAAGATTATTTGTTTTTTTTAGATGTTTCTTAGTTTTCTATTGTCCGAAAAACATTTCACATTGAGGTGTAAAATTTTGCGACTTTTGTGTACAATGTTACTAAATTCCAGAAATTCGTTTTTTGTATTTTTTCAAAACAAAATCAATGAGTCAGATTTGAATTTTAAATTTAGAACTTCTTTTTACTACAGATTCTCTTGACATTTTTAGTTTATGTTTAAGATTAAATGGTTTCAGATCCTAAAATGTTATCCTTTCCATAAATATAATTTACATTACTCTATCATTTGTGGTCCTTGGTTTGTGCCCGATCATTTTATTTCTTAAATTGTGAAACACCCATTATTTAGTTTTTTGGTTTTTTATCACTGAGGAGAACCAAAATTTTAATTAAATTACAGAATGGTGATACTACAGTACACCCTATCCACACACTGCAGAAACTAAAGTAACTCAGTTTAGTTTAAATTCATTTTCACATGCCATGCATATTGATGTCTTAAAACGGAAATGTTATGATTATACATAATACCCGGTGCTAATGTATTTATTGTCCGCAAGAAACATACATCAATTTATTCACCAGAACCAATAATGTTAAGAAACGCAAAGCCGGCCACCCCGGGCACAGACTGTAAGTAAAGGTCCAGGTTGTTTAGCAAAGCTAATTTAAACTGCTGGTGACCTGTCAAATATGTCGCTGCCCAACGGCCATTTCCAGAGTCCACTGTGAGGCGGGAAGTAGAAAAAGAAATGTCAATAAGCAGAAAAAAATGTCACCTGAATTTTCATGTCTTCTTTTTTTTTCTTTCACCTTGCCTATCAGCCGATCAAAATGCACATCCATCTCGCAAGAACAGTAGATTTTTTTTTTAACAAGGACTTAAAGGAACGGATTATGTACAGCAAAGGTTAGAGTTTGAGGAATGAGGTTTATCTGAAATTTGACTTTCGATATCTGCAATCTTTTTCTGAAAAGCAGCAGTGAATAGTAAAACTAGGAAGAGTTCGATAGTTATTTATTGTAAGAGAATTCGATTGGTAACGCTAACGCCACATTGGTTACCTTTTTCTTCATTGGTGATATCTAAGCCAATGGCTAAATGAAAGAATATTACCTAACAGTTTATAATTATGCATACTGCAAGAAACTTATAGATATTTAAACATCATATACGCGCACCGATAGACACACACATACATACATACTCAGGTGAAGAGGGCAACAACATAATGGGCTGGCTTCGAAACATGAGAAAATTTTTGTGTAGTGATACTATGAATTGAAAAAACATTGTAACAACCATTACAGTATAACTCTCTATATTTGTATCGAGCACTCTTTATAAAAGTAAATGAACAAAAGGTAAATAAACCTACGGGTTCAACAAGTTAGTTACAATATATATATATATATATATATATATAAGCTAATCAGTTTGGGGGTCATGATTACATTAAATCCCATACACAGTTGTATTAAAAGTGATCAATACATATATATTGTAGAGCTTTTGAATATGTTTCATGTATCAGGCAATGTTAGATGTTGGTTGTGAAAAAAAAAAGAAACAACGACAACCAACATCCAACATATATCCAAAATTATATGATTATATTAAGCGCTATAATATTTATTATATTGAGCACTGTTTATCTGTTCATAATAAAATAAATGCCGGGGATACTCAATATAGTAAAACTTTGGGTCCTCTTCACCTGGATATATATATATATATATATATATATATATATATATATATAGGCACCTCAGCGTGGTGTAATATGATTCTAGCTCGTCTCGCTAGAATCATTAGAACTGAGTAGTGAGTTCGATCCTTACGGGATATCCCCTGCTACGCTTAGAAAATCACCTTCTTTCAGGCTTGAGGGTTGGGCGCAGGGTTAACAGCCCTGCCCCATAAACAACAACAAAAAAACCAGTTTGATACGGAAAGAGCAAAAAACGCTGCCCTACACACCATTGGGTCTAACGGAAAAGTTTATATATATATATATATATATAAATCGTTTCCAAATGAAAAATATTTCGATTGTTCACTCTCTCTCTCTTTCTCTCTCTCCCTCTCTCTCCTCTCTCTCTCTCTCTCTCTCTCTCTCTCTCTCTCTCTCTCTCTCTCTCTACAGCTACCGAGAAATCAAACATTGAACGAGAAAACGTGGAGAAATATAACTGAAGAGGGAGAGAGGGAGAAAGCAATTAGAATATTTTTTTATTTGGAAACGAGTTATATATATATATATATATATATATATATATAAGAGTATATTATATAACCTATTAGTTAATCAACTATAGAGAAAGAGGATGAAAAAAAAACAGAGAGAGAGACAGAACGATGGCGTGGGGGTGAGAGCAATCTCCTATTTTTTCCAAGGAAAACTGTGCAACAAATAACGAAATAAGAGTAACATAAATGCCAAATAACCTCACGTCAAGCAATGCACCATGATTGACTGCATTACGTCTTAGAAAGATCGAAAAGAGGCAGCTCGTGCTTCGAGGCATTCAGCACGCATGTGCGCATGTGCATTTCTTTCAATGGCACATTACTTAGAAGACATTTTCGAGCAATAAGCCTGTTTCTCTAAGCGCCACAGGGCAAAAGTTTTTTTTTTCCCGTCATGTGGGTGTATAGGTGCATTTAATGGTGCCTGCTTTCCGCCCTCCGGAGATGGGTGGTTTAGGAAGAACACCAACAAAAATCAGGAAAAATGAAAGCGGAAAAGTATAAAACATATACGTTATATGTGAATGGCGGAAGATTGCACATATGAAGGAAATTTCTAATGAGAATTACTTATATATTTTTTTCGACTTATGAACTAAATAATCTTTCAGGAATATGTTTCCACACTTGTACAAAAGTGTATTCATGGGAGAACTTTTATTTTTGCTGTGTTGCAATAAGCATGGCTGGAAACAGGTTAAGATCATTAACTAAAGGATTTAGTTGAGAGCCGAACATTAATCTGCAATTTTCATTTAATATTTGATCTGCGACAGGATTTATTTTTCTATTTGTTATTTTTGTGTTTCATCACGTGTTTCTAAAGGTGGATAATATTTTCAGATTGTAATATTTAATTGGAATAGTAATAATGATTTGTTGATAAAATACTACTATTTAATCCATAGATGGTGGAGAAGAGGTGGATTCATATCTCCCCAAAGATATATGCGCGTAAGTGAACATAACGAAATCGATTAAATTGGATTTAAAACTTATCGAACTCCAATTCTAAGCCTTTATTGATTGTACCACTCGCAAAGTCAATCTTACTGCACGTGGTATTCCCAAGATATCACCAGTATAATTACTGCCCAGAATCGACATTGCTTAACGTCGGTATTCTTACGAGAACCAGGATTTCCATATGAAATAGCCGTAAATCTGGTTTGTACACAGAATATTCATTACTGAATTTTCTGTACTTACAAAAAGAAGAGAAGAACAACAGACGATTTAGGAATTTCCTGCACATCTTCTGAGGGGTCTCCTGGTTTAAGTTGGTGAATGCTGTCATAATCCTTTTCTAACCTTCGTTGGTCTCTCTCTCTCTCAACCCATACACAACAATGAATTGCTTTACAGTCTGGGAAGTTATATGATCAGATGTAAGAAGAGATGTGATCGCAGAAATTGTCTGACAGACATGGCTGTGTTATTTTGCTTGTGTTGCATGTTGCTGAGTCCTGTTTCTAGACATTGTGTCTTCCAGCAGCTACCCTCTTAACCCAGGAAAGCACTACCCCTCTTGCAATGGACGTAACTGACTTGGATCGAGTTCTTTATTATCAAAACAATCAGAGTGAGATTTCTGAGATACTGTACATACATTCGTAATCATATTAACTCATTCATCTCTTTTTGAATACCTGCACTGTCCTCATATTGACACTCAAACATTCTGAAATTACGACGTGAATGACAAACAATACAAGAAAACTTTCCCTTATTTCTAGTGGGGTGAATTGTGCAATAGTGCAATTTTCTCACAGACGGTGCCCAAGTGAACCTCCTATCTTTTACGATAGACAGCATCAACATGGCGATAAACTATCCAAATTATCCATCACAATATATATATATATATATATATATATATATATATATATATATGCGGCGGCTATATCACGTTGAATACACCGGTTCTCGCTCGATCAACGAAGTTAAGCAACGTTGAAATCTGTGAGCCGTGTTCCAATTCCAGTCAAACACTTTGCATTCACTTACGCACTGGTACCCTTGGGAAAGGTATTAATCCGTCCATTCCCTCCAGTTATGGGTTAAATAACTGAGGTCTGTTGTTCATGCGATCTGTGGTAGACGTCTGCACCGATTGTTTGTTATCAGCAGTTACAAAAAGTGTGGGTGGTGCTACACAAGCCTTCAACACTTTAAACAATTCTTTGTGTGGTTGTCTACATGTGTTAGACGCTCATACGTCGAAATCGACGGGAGCGTCCATAATATATATATATAAGAATTACTGTAAAATTTGGAAAACGGAGAGAAAATGTAATTTATATAATTTATTTAATTAATTAATATAAAATAATAAATGAATGAAATAAAGCATTCAATGCTGTCGAAATAAATGAGTATTTACAATGTATAATAACTTTCTTCGGTAAAAAGCAATCGGATGTCTAACCGAACGGCGAAACGGATCTGTCGGCGGATGACAATATAGATATAGTTTAGTGTTATTCGCCATACATGCATGGGTAATCATGTCTCGATGACAGACTTGACAGACTTGGCAGAAGATTTTCCAACAGTAGTTTGCCAATACTTTCTGTGGTAAATCAATTACAAACCAAGGCTATAGAACGCAATCTTTTCAGCTATTTAAGCCATAATTGGATATATATATATATATATATATATATATATATATATATAGTGGAACCTGTCGTATGCGACCACCTCTACAGCTATGATAAACTGGTTGCATACGGCAGATGGTCGATCACTAAAGTCTCATAATCATGACCTATCTACTCCAGGAACGTATATTCCACTCACCAGGTATTAGAATTTTACCATGTAATCTGGTAATAAATAAATAAGCATATAAGAAGATGTCCTAATTTTAAAGAAATTTATTCAGCATAATTTATTTAAAAATGTAAAAAAACGTATTTACAACGGTCAACAAGAGACTAAAATATTTATTCACAAAAATATTTATTAAGTTGACTTAAAAACGGCAATTATTGTTTTTTTTTTTTTTCGTGCTTGTCCTAGTACTAGCCATTTCTTATAAAATATGTAGGTTGGAAAAATTCGCGACGTATACGGTTTCAGTTTTTTTTTCTTTGAAGTGTGTTATAGCAAAAGAAATGCATTAAAAAAAAGAAAAAACATACAAAAATCTAACTGAAATCGTGGGTAGAGGTAGAGAAACAGAGAGATACAGATAGTTATACCCAGATAGAAATAGAGTAGATAGATACAAAAAACAATAAAGGAACGAAAGAGATAGACATTTGAGAAAGGGGCATGATTTTGATTTTTACAGTCCCTGAAAGTCTGTACGGTAACTGCGATAAATCACTTGAACATGTCAAATGTTGTACAAAACTGTCGATATTTAACAGTGAGTTGAACTCAGACAATAAACATTTTAACAAGAAATAACAGTTTGATGCTACCATAAAATAACAAAACAATGAGGAAGTGTTCCTGGCTTAGATCAAATCAAAATGAAATATATTAGTCATTTAGTTTCTCCTAATTTAGAAGTTTGCAATGTACGACTAAAATGGATGTTTAAAGCGGTCGCTTGGTCAGTGATTCTTACTCGTTGATGTTAGTGGCTGGTCCCGTTCTGGAGGGGGTCGCTCACTAAAGGTAAATTAACATTAGCAAATAGTTCATTTACAACATTTAGCCGCTGACGAAGATGCTCGCATACCGCAGGTATCAATATATATATATATATATATATATATATATATATATATATATATATATATATCCGAAGACAGATCTGTTTCGCTGTATTACAGCTCATCAGTACGGCTTAGACTCCGGTTGCTTCCTAACCCAGGATTGAAACATGAAAATTAACGAGCGCGTATGTAAGTCATCGTAATTGTTTATTATTAAATAATTAATATATCCGCGTGATTTTATGGAACCAAACCTTAGCTAAAAACTCAAAAAAAAAAAATAATCTAACCAGCTATAAAATATCTAGTCCGGATATTACATATTAGTTACCCCCTCTCTCTCTCCCCCTCTCCCACTCTCACCCTTTCTCTCTCTCTCTGTGTCTAACCCCCCAACACACAGAGCTCCCCAACACACACACATATATATAATTAAATTAAAAAAAAACAAGAAGAAAACTTTGTTTAACTGTATCAGTATCATTTCCATAAAAAAATATCACACTAATAAAAACGAGTAAGCAATTTGTTCAGAAAGAAAGTTCTCGAGTGTGCCGCCATCCAGTGCTACCAAAATGTCAATTTACGTCCCGGTTTTGTCCAATCTCACTTTTACTTATGGAACTGATATTGAAGCAGACTAACATACATAAAAAATGTCCAAGGAAAACGTGGAATTCCTTTCATCTCGTGACATTGCACTACACATGAAGGATTTCTAAAACTAAAATATTCTGTTAATTTTTTGAATGATTTGTGAGTGTTTTTTTATAGTTGCCAACACTGTTTGTCTATAGATACGTAATTTAGAATAAAACTCCTTCCTTCTTTTTGCCTTGATAAAGTCCATCACAGAATGAAACGCATAGGCGAGATAAATACAGATTTCCTCTTGTCTTTTATTTAACCATCTTGCCCTTCATCTCAGATCATAGCTGACTATCCTTTAACAAATATATATATATATATATATATATATATATATATATATAATTATCGAGGCAGCAAATGATTTTCTAAATATAAGCTGTTAAATATGAGAAACAATGAATGTCTATTATGTTTAATCACGAGCCGTTCTAAACGTCGTATTTTTGGCTTTAATTTCAGGTGAAAATAAAGACAAAAAATCTCCAACATTATGATAATTATTTATTCATTTGCTTCTAAGCTTTCTTCTGGTCAGAGTACTATTAAACAACATTTCTCTGAAAAACATAAACATGTAGGTAATATCAGACAGATTTTGGTCAAGAATACGGTGATCATTAATTATATACACAGTAAGAGGAACCTGCAGATATATGTACATCAAATCTAAACAACCAACACTCAATAAAATCACCTTTAAATCCCGACATAACTTATTACATTGCATTTGACTACATGGTTTTATTGTCATTTCGCGCTATCACGCGGTGTGACGTCATAAAACCGCATTGCAAATTAGAGAACTGCGTTTATTATTTTTGGTAACTATTGCGTTGCCAAGCGGAGTTTTATGTCAATACAAAATAAAATCGTCGGTAATGGTGGATGTTATTATATTTCAGTCTAAACAACCTCTCTGAAGATGGCTCATGTGAGCCGAAAGCTTAGAAGCTGATTTGGGTCATTCTCCCAAAAATAAATATGAGACTGTTTTATCAGGCATATATCAAGTACATTTTGTTGAACGAGAAAGAAAACATGTTTACTCATTTTCACTTTTCAGCCATAACATTTGGATTAGGATCAACGAAAAAGGTAAGGTATTATTCTTACATTATTATATTGTGTCGTATTCATGTTTTGTCTTATATAACTAAGGCAGTCGGGACTTTTCAATAAGCATGAGTTCGAATCTTACCATAGTCGATTTTTCAGGAAAGTGACTTCGCGATACTATCGTCGCATTTACATACGCGCAACTACCAGGTGGGAAATGTAATAATCTGTCTATTCCTTCCACTTATGTGTTAAATAAAAGAACGGACTAGGTTGGCAACCAGTCTACCGCAAAATTTGTATGACATTTACTGCGACATAATCTTTTGCCCAGTCAGTCATGTCTCTTTGGAGACATGATCGAACAAGCGTGTATAACGTATGGCATTTAACTGACTGACTGACTTGCTGTTTCAGTACAGGAAATATGTGGCATTACTTGATGGAACGGTGTTACTCTCTACTCAAATATAAGAACAATCATTCTCTGAAAACAAATGATAAATTATAATCTTCACTGTTTCAATATAATTACACATTCGGCATTTCCTAACAGATTAGGCGATGCTGCTGTCACCTAAAATGTATAAACCTGTTGTGTTGCTTCGTTTTGGTATAATTAGAAGATAACACAAACATGAATCAATGATGTTTATTTTTGGTATAAAACTTTAGGTTTTTACATCAAGTTACAACCTTTAAATTTTATGTGGATACAGGAGCAGACTAGCTAAATACTTTTCACTGTGAGATGCTAGTAGTAAACGAGCCTATCCCTTCTGGACTCTAGTGGTCAACTGACTAGCGTCTTCTCTTCAAATCTCCTACATAAAACTACTGTCATTAACTCCTACGTAAAACTCCTACTCTTACTCCTACACCTACAAAAAAACAGTTCTTTATTTTGCCGCCCAATTTTGAATTCTTGGCGTCAGTGTGTCTATCTTTTTCTATTTTTAGAACATTTGCCATTTTATAAACCATAACAAACTATTTCTATTAAAATAATTTTTGAAAAAAGTAGCGTTCTCAAGTACTTGTTCGTATTTATTAATGTACTTAATAGTATTATTTAAGGTCTTTTTCTAACTTTTTAATTGAAGTAGTGATTAGGATGCTCTCTGAAAGGGCATTACAAATGAAGAAAGACTTGTACCTATGCTTCATTGACTACGCTAAAGCATTCGACAAAATACGACACAAAGAATTGATGGAGATGCTCGGCAGCCTCGACATTTTCGGAAAAGACATAAGAATAATCAAGAATCTCTACTGGCAGCAAACGGCCTGCATACGGCCAGCTAACGACCTCAGTAGATACACAAAGAGAAAAAGGCGTAAGACAAGGATGTGTCTTTTCACCGAATTTGTTCAACCTATACAGCGAGAATATTTTGAGGACCCTAGATGACACGCCAGGATTTGTTATTGGATGCCACAACCTGAACAACATAAGGTATGTGGACGATACAGTGCTGATTGCGGACACGGAAAGGAAACTACAAGACATCTTACAGAAAGTAGCAGTGTAGAGTGACAAGAAGGGACTACAAATAAACTTTAAGAAAGCTGTGTGCATGGTGATCAGCAAAAGATACAACCCAAAATGCCAAATACAGGTGGAGGATAACAGATTCAAGCAAGTACAACAATTTAAGTGCCTAGGAAATGTTCTAACGGAAGATGGAAAGTGCGACACGGAGATCCGAAGGCGAATAAGCATGGCCAAGGACGCATTCCAGAAGATGAGCAAAATACTAACACACAGAAAAATCTCAATAGAAACGAAGAAAAGAGTGCTAGACTGCTACGTGATGTCAATTCTTCAATACGGCAGTGAATGCTGGACAATATCATCGAAAATGAGGACGAAACTGGAGGCGGCCGAAATGTAGTTCTACAGAAGGGTGCTACAGATATCGTGGACTGAGCATGCAAGCAACGAGGAGGTGTTGGAAAGAATGGCAACAAAAAGGAAATTGATGCTGAGCATCAGGAAGAGACAACTGAAGTTCCTGGGACATGCGATGAGGAAAGAGAGCCTGGAGAACCTGATACTGACTGGTCAGATAGAAGGAAGGAGAGACAGAGGAAGGCAGCGGATAACATATTTGTAGGGTCTGATCAGGTGGATGACGGAACGGGGGTTGCTAGGAGCAACATGCACAAACATACTAAGAGCCACAAGGGATAGGGAGACGTGGAGAACCATGATCGCCTACGTCCTGAAGGGACAGGGCATATAGAAGAAAAAGAAGTGTGGAATGCTAACATTTTCTTCAAATCAACAGTTATCACTATTTCTAGAATTAAAGTGATTTTTCCTTACGAAAATTTTATTTCGTTTTTTTTTATTTTTGTTGTATCAACTTCCTGGGAAATTTCCTAGTAAATTATTTTTTTCATAAATGTATTGTTGGTAATTTTCGTTCCAAAATATGTTGGCTATGTGTGTTTTATAAGTATGTATTTATGTTATTTTCTCATAAAAATAGTTTTATACTTTCATAGTGTTTTGACCCAAGTTTAAAGAATTACCAATATTAAACACTATGCCTCCTTGGCCTCACACTTTCAGCGGACCTCAAGTGGAATGACTATATCGAAGCTAGTTCTAAATCCTCTGCTATGAAAGTCGGTTCTCTGTGCAGGACCCGGAAGTTTTTCCCGTCTGAATCTTTCCTGCACATATATAAATCTACCATCCGCCCGTGTATTGAATACTGCTGCCACATCTTGTCGGGTGCCACTACTATTCTCCTCGGGGTTCTTGACAAAATACAACTGATAATCTGTAATCTGATCGATACCGACTTGGCTGTCCGGCTGCAGTCACTCTCTTACGTGACGTGTCTTCCCTGTGCCTCTTCTATAAATACATTCACGGCTTCTGCTCCGATGAACTTAGGCCACTGCTGCCCCCTAGGTATGAATTTGCACGTGATACTAGATTAGCAAGTAGGTCCCACCCTTTTACAGTGAAAGCGATAAAATATAACCGCAATTTCTACTCCAATAGCTTCTTTTCTCGCACTTCCCGCCTGTGGAATTCCCTTTCACATAATTGCTTCCCCGACAGTTACAATCTCCAGGAGTTTAAATGTAATGTCAACAGACACCTCCTAACACTAACTCGCATCTATTCTCTTAAACACTCTTCTCATCTACCCAAACCTCATCCTTGGTATCCTTACCCGTCAATCACCCTCCTTCTGACATTTTCTATATCTAACTGCTCTTTCTCATCATTTTCCACTATGTAACACCCTGCGTAATAGTGGCAGTGGAATGCCTTGCTTGGGAGAAATGAATAATAAAAAGATGCTGTGACAGTAACAGGTGCTATCACCTCTGGTCATGTTGAAATGTTTCATAACAGCGAACGGCATACCATACCATGTGTAAAAGAGGTTGGATAATGAATAATCCATCACTCAAAAGGTCTCGGAGACGCATTTGAACTCTGTCGAGACTGAAAAGGGTGGGATGGGAAGCTCCTGCCTAAATATGACAAAAGTAACCCATGTTCAGCGTGGTTTCTATCTTGTAATGGTAGATAATAGTCTTAAGGAGTCAGATAATTGTTGCAGCTGGTCCAGAGTGCCGAATTATTTTCCTACCTTTTTAGGAATGGATAGTTTGTAAGATCCAACGGGAGATCAGGAGTGAGTTTAAGGAAACAGAGCCCTTCTCAGAAACAGAGCCCTTCTCAAAAACGACATCTTTTATCGTAACTGGAGGCAGGAGAAATTAGAACGGCGTTGGTTTATTTATTTTCTTTGCTGTTCGTAAAGATAAAAAACATATATTATTAAATACGAAAGAATACATAGGTGAACTTATTTAGTACGCGATGTAACAATTTTAAATAAATATAAAATAATTTTCTACTGTTATTGTAAGTTGTTTGGTCAAAGAAATAGGCGTTGTCTTTAAAATATTTAAACACTAGCAGTATAACCCGGCGTTGCTCGGGTGTAATGAAAACTTTAAAACTAATCCATGGTCCTGGAGCTCAGACTCTTTGGACGTTGGCACGAAAGATAATTATTGGGGGTACCTCGACACAGAACATAGCTAAGAACACTCGCAGACGCTTATAGTACAACTGCGTAAATTTCAAGCAAATCGGTTCAGCCGTTTCGGAGTCTACAGGTAACGAACACACACACACACACACACACACACACACACACACACACACAGACAAAGTTCTATTTATAAATAAGTTTAGACTGCATGACTCCACACTGGCTGCTATAGGCTGAGATACGTTATTTTGAATGATGACAGCCAAGTAAACAAAGAAGTGATATGCGATTTTAGAAGAACACATATTCCTGAAATAATGCAACATACATTTCCAGTTTATCACAAATGTAAAAACACGACAATGACATGCGTTTCTGTCAGAAATTGTTTCCTTGTTTAAATTGAAAATTGTGTGACAGTCATATTTAGAAATGTTTAATCAATAAGAATTTACGAGCGACAAGGAACTCTAAGTGCATCCTTCCAGACTGACCCAAGATGACCTAACATCTCCTGACCTGTCAATAGTTCGGTATATTGAAAGCATATAATATTAATCCCGCTAATGGACATGACGACTCGCCCTAAATCCTTTCAATGTATCAATAAGGAGGCATTTCAATTCGTACTGAACATACACTCACACATACATACATATATACATACATACATACATATATACATACATACACACACACACACACACACACACACACATATATATATATATATATATATATATATATATATATATATATATGTAATACTCCTTACTAAACGCATGCGAACCGAAATAATGTGCAGCATACTTAGGCGAATTTATGTACAACGTGGTGTGCAGTAAATGAGACACGGTTAACAGAAATGAATTTGGTAAAAAGCTATAAATAAATAATTCAAGCTCATGGTTCCAATTCCAACGAAGTTCTAATAGGCTATTCGTTAGATTACTGAAAGAGTTAGTCAAGAACTTATTATAATCGTTAGTAGCAATGGTGAGTGGTCGTCGATGATCTACGCCCCACTTGAAGCAACGCTGGTAGATAGAGTAGCGAGTTATAACATTGGCGAAGATGAATTGAAACCTAGATGCGGAGTAGGAAAAATATATATGTTCTGCTGCGACAAGCATAATAAAGCCGAGAAGAGAAATTAGAACCACATTGGAGTGTTAATTTTCTTTGCTGTCAGTCAGTTAAATGCTATACATGATACACGCTTAGGCGATCATGTCTCGAAAGAGACATGTCTGACTGGGCAGAATATTATCCCGCAATAGGTTGCCATTGCTATCTGCGGTAGACTGGTTGTCATCCAAGGCTATAAAACCCAGTCTGTCTGGTTATTTAACCCATAACTGGAGGGAAGTGACCGATTTAATATGTGAAAAGAACTGTATTATATATATATATATATATATATATATATATATATATATATATATATATATATTATCCTACGTCTATGGCACGACTTACATTTTAAAATATGCATCTGATGATTGTATAACGCATGAAACTCCGCGTCGTGTACGTATACTTAATCTGGCCTCGAGATGGTTAACTCTGAAAATATAGGCACAAATAAAGCTTCGAAGACTGTGTTCTTATATAGCAAACTGTCCGAGCTATTCTAATTCAAAACTTTGGCATTTCTGTTTGTTTAGACGTAAAAAATTTACATTAATTATGTGTTCCAGGAAAATGTTTAAAAACAAAACTAACAACTAAACAGAAATGAGGATAGGAATTTTAATCGAGATACAAGAATGTTTTTAGTGGTATTGTATTTTTTTTTTTTCATAATCATATCACTCCAAGCAAAGCATTTTACTGCCACTGTTTCACAGGGGGTTACATAGGAAAAAAGTTATGAGAGAGAGAAAGAGTCACAGTCACGGAAGTAGGTAGAAGTAGGATGAGAATACTGATGAGAGTGAAGTGGAGAAAGGTGCATGAGAGAGAGGATGCAAGTTAGTGAGATAGATGACTATTGACGTTATATTTAAATTCTCGGTGAATGTAGCAGCCGGGGAAGCAAGTAAACGGAAGGGAATTCCACAGGCGGGAAGTGCGAGAAAAAAAGCTGGGGGAGTAGAATTTACGTTTACATTTTATTGGTCTCAGTAAAAGAGTGGCACCTAGTTGCTAATCATATCGTTTGATTAAATTCATATATAGGGGGCACCAGGGAGCTAAGTTCATCGGAGCAGAAGAAGTGAAAATATTTGCACAAGTCTTGTGGGATTTCCCCTTTTTCTATTATAATGGACTCGGCTTTAGTATACATATACTCCTGCCATAGAGAGATCAGTTATAGACATCGGGACTGACCCGTAAGTTACCGAACGATACGGAAGTTACACAGAGAATAGTAGGCATAGTAAAGCTGAGGTCCATTCAGCCATAATAATATTACACGTATATACTATTCTGAACACGGCTTCACTTCAAGACTTGTATATATATATATATATATATATATATATATATATTCAATATAATTCAATATAAGCTATTTCTCTCTCTCAAATATCTGTTTTCTTGTTTATTATTTTTTGGTTGTTGCCCACCCAGATCCACAACAAGAAGAGACACAGAAAAACCACATTGCGACGGCGAGAAATTTACTGTATTTGAGATGCTAAGTCGGGATCGATCACATTACAGATTCTTCGTTGAATTTTGTCAAGGGCCTCTAGGTGGAGAGCAGGAGTACACGACCATATATATCAGCAGTAATCAATGCACGCGCGGATAATATACTTTTAAATAAAATTCTTATGACTCCGCTTGCTTCTTTTTTTTCCATTTAGCGAAGCCTTAAATATTACATTTTCTGCTTCAGCAAAAAAAAAAAAAAAATTAAATTCATTCAAATTCAAGTATCTTGTTTTGGAAAATACCCTAAACAAAGATTGATTTAATTGCACATTTAACCGAAACAATGTAAAAAAATGTCACTCAGTAGAAAAGCGTATATAAAAACAGCGTCTTTTGATTTAAACCGAAAACGTCATGCAAAACATGATACACATTTGTCTTCAGAAGTTACAAGTCATTGAATTCAAATACTATTTCTCATTTATTGGCGTACAGGAAGAAACAAAATTATTAATTACAATGTAGTATCAGTAAAAAGAAAGGTAATCCACATGCAAAACAAATTAAATGCTAGAAAAGAACTTTTTACGCAGATATATATATATATATATATATATATATATATATATATATATAAATGTATTCTAAACATATACTGTTAAATATAACTGACAATGAATGTCTAATATGTTTAATCATGAGCCGTTCCAAACATCTTATTTTGGCTTTAATTTCAGGTGAAAAGAAAGACAAAAGTTCCCCAACATTTGGATACTTTTTATTAATTTGGTGCTAAGTTTTGGACTCACATAATCCATCTTCAGAGAGGTTACAGGGACGTTAACATAAAAACATAAATTAAACATATTAAATTAAAACCAAAATACTATGTTTAGAACGGCTCATGATTAAACATAATAAACATTCATTGTCTCTTATATTCAACAGTATATTTTTAGAAAATTATCTGATGCGTAGATACACTATATATATATATATATATATATAGCAGATGACGAAATCAATTTATTAGGTGCATATCAATATTTATATAACAATATAATGTTCAATAATCGTATTATATCAACATATAATACTTGTTAATTCTATTTGCTATAATACTCGCATAAGCTAATTCTGTAATTTTGAAAAGAAAACACTAGAACAAAATTTTATTGAAGCAAATGTTTAATCACACCAAGGTCACATATTAGAAATACAATAAGTACAAATACTGCCGTTTAGTGCTAAGTAGCTGTATAGCCCGGCGTTGCTCGGGTGTAATGAGAGCTTTAAGACTAATCCATGCTCCTGGAGATCAGACACTTTGGACGTTGACATAAAAGACTAAAAAGCAATAGTTGTTTCCAGTTAAAGCGAAACCGTAGACTGAAAGAAAAATGAATGGATGTAAGTCAAATTTTGATTTCTTGTTATCAATATCAAATAAGTTTTTTTCGTCGTCAACTGAATTTTGAAGGCTAAATAAGTTCTCTGAGTAAATGTTATCATGGCTGAGACTAAGAACTAAATTATACCAACTTAGAGCCAAACCCGAAGCAAAAACTAAAATAAAAGGGCTGATAAAATACAGACATACAGGCAGATAAACAGACACATAAACAAAAATGTTGTCTTTTATATATATATATATATATATATATATATATATATATATATATATATATATATCATCAATTTTCTGCACTATTATAAGAACTGCATTTTTGGAACTTCTGAATACCGTTTCTTATGTCTTTGTTTATGCGTGTATCAAATTTGATTAAAATCGGACCACTACTTCTATAACCCGATTTTTTCGATTTTCGATTTCCGATATTTATCGGGGGTGCCTCGACACAAAACTTAGCTAAGAACACTCGCAGACGCTCATCTTACAACTGTATAAATTTTCAAGAAAATCGGTTCAGCCGTTTCGGAATCTATAGGTAACGGACACACACACCGACACAAACAGACAAAGTTCCATTTATAAATAAGTTTAGATACGAATGAGCCATTGGGAGTCGTTAGACATTCTCTCTGTCGTCTTAATTTTGTATAGTCTTGATAATTGCATTTTTGGGTTTATGCTTTGTTTATTTTATCTACGGCCGGATGTACATGTGAATCAAACCCCTCGTTTCATTGCCTTTCATGCGGGTAGTCCCGTTTTTTTCCATTGATAATTTCAGACATAATTTACGGCCCGATATATCTCTCAACAATATCCTTGTATTTTGCTGACGGTGATCTACGGCTGGATGTATTGATCAACCACATCTTTGTCTCTTAGTTGATTTTACTTTCGGCTGGATGTACCAGTTAATTATATCCAGTTGATGATAATTTATTTTAGGATTGAGGTATCGGATAAACCTGTGTGAATTTTAGTCCAATTCATGACATTTACTTACGTGCTAATACTCTTGGTAAAGGCACTAATCCGTCTATTCTCACCCCAGCTACGGATAAACTAGTCATACACATTAGGTTTTATAGCCTCGGTTAACAACTAGATTAGTTTGTTTTTTTTTAATCATTTCACCCCGAGCAAGTCGGAAACGCCCCTGATGTGCAGGGGCTACATAAATGTAAAAAGATTAATTAGAAAAGAGTGAGGAGCAAAAACTAGTTAGAAAGGAACAATAGAAAGCTGAGTAAGCAGGTGCGATGACAGATACATAGGTGGAGAGAAAGGGAAGGTTATACAGGGGTGGGGAGATTCCAGTGGTTAGTAGATGAGTATTGACTTTGCATTTAAATTTCTGGAGGTTGTAGCCGGCAGGAAAGCAAGAATACGAGAGCGAGTTCCACAGGCGGGGAAGTGCGAGAGAAGAAGCTGCAGGAGTAGAATTGTCGTCTGCATTTGGCTAACCTGACTGTGAATGGGTGGGACCCACTTGCCAGTATGGTTGCACGAGTAAACACCTGTTGATGAGGCATCAGTGACTTAAGTTCGTCTGAGCAGAAGCCATGAAAGTATTTATAGAAGGGACAAAGGGAGGCCACATTTCGACGATGGGGAAGTGGCTGCAGTCGAGCCGCCAGATCAGTACCTATCACATTACAGACTCTCTTTTGGAGCCTGTCAAGAACACTGAGGAGAAAGGCAGGTGAAAGAAAAGCTGCATTTAAGCTGGATCACAGTATCTTAACAATGAGTATAGAAATCCAAATTCATATTGAAACCCTGAATATGAATTTTTACGGCTGTATGAATACGTTTGGCCAGATGCAGAGCGTTCGTTTAAAGGAAAATGCATAACCGACCGGGTGGGTACCAAAACAGGTACATGTATGTGTAGAAGTATAGCACCGCATAAAAGTCCGAGAACAAAGTGCAGGGAACTAAATGATATACAACCAAAATAAATGATGAAGCCAGCATCGAAATAGATACTGAAGTGATCATTGCTAAAAGTGAAAGGATCTCTTCCTTTATGTTTTATAACCTTGTGTTCAAGCAAAACGATTACACTGTTATTAGTTTCGCAAAGTAAACGAAAAATACTTATTACTAAAATTTAGACGCAATGTAAGAAAAATGACCAAAATATATCCATAATAATACATGTATCTGTAAGTTATTTTAATTTATTTTATTGCTAACGATAAAGAAGCACACGGATCAAGATACATTTAAGCTAGAGGGGATAAAAAATGAAGTTAGTGATATGAATAAACGAGGGAAATGGGAGAGTGAAACTTATATAGATACTAGCAGTATGGCCCGGCGTTGCTTGGGTGTAATAAATGCTTTAAAACTAATCCATGGCCCTAGAGCTCACACTCAGCCTAACGAATATTTGTATGAAGTTTGGTGAGAAATGGATAAAAATTGTGGATTTGTATAAAGGAGATACAAATAGATAAAAAGACACACACACAAACATATTGCATTTTATATATATATATATATATATATATATATATATATATATATATATATATTATCGATTTTCTGCACTATTTTAAGAACTGTAACCATGAAATTTCTGAATATCGTTTCTTATGTCCTTGTCTATGAGTGTATCAAATTATATTAAAATGGGATCACTACTTCTATAACCCGATTTTTTCGATTATCGATTTTCGATATTTATCTGGGGTACCTTGACACAAAACTTAGCTAAGAATACTCGCAGACGCTTATAGTACAACTGTGTAAATTTTCAATAAAATCGGTTCAGCCGTTTCGGAGTCTATAGGTAACGGGAATACACACACACTGACACATACACACACACAGACAGACAAGTTCCATTTATAAATAAATTTAGATGAGATATTCTGCACTTTTAACCTATTTTAACCCTCATTTGGGGACAGTATAAAAACTGTTAAAAATAATGTGTATAAATCATTATATAAAACCATTATTATATATAGGTAGTGAGGACATATTGATTCATCAATTTATGATAAAAACTCAAAAATTTAATTTAAAACACATGAAACATGAAAAACACATGAAACATTCACAGCAAATTTGACAAAAATACACTTCCATAAACCTACTTAGATGCTTACCAATATTTTCTTTTATTTTGATCTCCGTATGCTGCTATTGAAATACTTGTCTGAATAACAGTTTATATCATGTCTGTCTTACTTCTTTAAAAAATTCCATTTATAGGATATATAGCAATATAAAATCTGCTGTCCTGAAATGTGAACACTGGGTTAATGCATAGGCAAAACACATTGAAAACATGCTCTATGTTACTTGGAGAAAAACAAGCCCCAAACATAAGGCGTTTGATACTGCTAATATGATGTAATGTCAAGGCATCGTTTTGAACATGCTCTGCACTGTCTGGGAGAAGCAAGCTCTTTTTTTCTTGAAATGAAGGATTTTTTAATGTTTCAGTGTGGTTGTAATCCCATTTTATGCTACTGTTCTTGAAATCAGGTCAAAAATTTAAAAGAATTGAAAGCTTTGGTTAAAATGGGTTAATAAAATTGTGAAATCCAGGTGAGGAACCGCACAAAATAATGAACAACAAAAACAGATATGGAAATAGAAAAGTAGGTTATATTGAACGTAATATACAAACTTGACCGCAGGATAGTAAATCCAGGAACACTATTAGTAAGAAATAAATATATGCAAGTCAAGAATTGAAGTTGTTAGAAATAGCATATCCGTGTATATTATTCTAGTCTGACTTCTGATGCGGTAGTCTCTGGGTAACTTCGGTATCTCTCGGTAACTTTCGTATCAGTTCCGGTATTCTCCGATAACTCTAACGGACCATTACGAAAACTCTCTACTGCCAACTGCAACTACTGTTCTCTCTATAGCAGGAGTATATGTACACTCAGCCGAGAACATTAACATATACAAAGAGAAGATATCTCAATTATCATTATTATTATTACTGTTGTTGTTTTTGTTCATTTCGCGTGAAGGAACCGCACAAAATAATGAACAACAAAACATATGTGTACATAGAAAAGTAGGATATATTGAACGTAATATACAAACTTGAACGCAGGTTAGTAAATCCAAGAATACTTCTAGTAAGAAATAAATATATACAAGTCTTGAAGTGAAGTTGTTAGAAATAGTATATCCGTGTATATTATTCTAGCTGAGTGGAGCTCAGAGCTAGTCTGACTTCTGTTGCGGTAGTCTCTGGGTTACTTCGGTATTTCTCGGTAACTTCCGTATCAGTTCCGGTACTCTACGATAACTGGCACTGATCTCTACGATTACTCTCCAATTATGGCCAACTGCAACTACTGTTATCTCTATGGCAGGAGTATATGTACACACAGTTGAGTCCATTATCATACACAGAGGAGAGATCCCACAAAAATAATTAACCAGCCTCAGCTTCACACACTGTAGATGTGCAACTAGCGTATGTTATCGTCGCGTAAAGTGTGACTGAATTTTAAATTATAGATGTGGCTTTGCGGTTCAGTTTCAGAAATTAATACACTTGAAAAAGCACGAATCTATTTGTTCTTTAGAAAATTATTTGTAAAATAGCAGTGAAAACAGGACAATTCTAAATTTATAAAAGAGTACTAAAGGTTAATCTTTGGGCTTGGAATTCCATCCCGTAAAAAATAATTTTTTGCCAGACCCAAATAGACAAACATGCTTTTAAGCTTATTTTATCGGGTAGGGTAAAATAGACACCAAGTCCAGTTTTCCGGTAAATAGTTTTATTATAATGAAGACAGGTAATGTTAAAAATAATAACTGATTAAATACAAAAGATTATTTATTTTCATCATCAATGATTTAGACAATTTAAAATCGTTTCCAATATCAACTGTTAAAACACAAGTCAAAATCATTTATTCTTCATCAATTATTGGAAAAAATATACATATCTATGAATATTTTAAGCCCTTCAAGATTAACAGATCCAAAACTTTCAGTTGGGCATGGTTCTCTTGTCAATAAATTTCATGTGCACTCAGTGAAGATAACAGTCACACCACAGAATCCATGTTGTTCAAGTCCTGCCTATACATCTCACACAGCCACTACTCAGCTAATTTTATATATAATGCATGAGTGAGCTCTGGCAGTCAAAAATGAGTGCAAAATATTTATATCCATATGCCATCTAAAATGATGGCAACGTAAATATTGACATACCTACTATTGAGTATCTTACTTTTATTCACAAGAAAAAAAAATGCAGAAGAAAAAAAAGTTATTTTACAATTATGAGCCATTCTGAAAGAGCAAACATGTGACAAGAGATTTCGTAACTAGTAAAGTTTAATAAATGGTAGTAAAGATAATGAACTGAGCTGACGTTGTTTCATTACTTTCTCTCAAATTAACTGAGCCGACACCTCCTCACTATTGTCTCTATCTCTCCATGAACGTAACAGAAAAGCTATATATATATATATATATATATATATATATATATATATATACATATGTGTGTGTGTGTGTGTGTGTAGATAATAGAGAATATTGTTAGATCTAAAACACTGTTTATGTTTACTGACAAAATAGCCTTGGCGAGTATCACGTATGGCACTTAAGTGATTGACTTATATTTCGATTACCCATTGTTGTACCATTTGGATCTGAAGAGTCGCGCTAAGAACATTAAAGCGGTGAAATATGTATCAGAGAATAGAGAATATTGTTAGATCTAAAACACTGTTTATGTTTACTGACAAAATAGCCTTGACGTTTAATTTACCGCGACGTGGTAAAGAGTTTTGGTATCTCTTTTACCAGTACAGTTATAATAGTCTATTCGTAAAAAGTTACGTGCTATTGAAATCACCCAATAAATAACCTAGTGTGAAGAAGCGGGTGCCCTAGTCTCCACAGGAATATTAACATGATTATTAACAGTTTCAGTTAGTATCAAGGAACCTGAAATTATTTCAAGCTGTGCCAAGTACCTTGCCGGATTATACATTAGAAGAGTATCGCTAGATATTAAGTTTGCACATGTCTTTTATTTTAACTATATTATTTATAAACCAAACACGTACTTAGTTTTCATGAGCTCTTAGAGTGACTATTAGTTCGGCGAGGTCATATTAGCTGGAATATTATCTTCAAAAGAGCAGAAGCGTTGAGTTGGATAATTTAATTCTAAATTATGTTGTGATTGTGAAGGTGAGATGTTAGTACCAAATTATATATATATGATATGAGTATCACGACAAACATGTTAAAATCTAATAAGATAAGTGAACGATACTTGAATGTAACGTTACTTAATCAAGTAGAAACTAGCCAGGAGTGGGTGCTACTTTGCAAAAGACGGTTTTATATATTCAATAGAGGTGTAAGGTAACATCAAAGCGTAAACCCTTATAATAACCTGGAGAATCTACAGGAATAAACACGAATATCCGTTATATTTCTAAAATGTTGAATTTTGTTTTTTACAACAGTATAAAAATGGATATATAGTAGGCTCAAAATAATAACAAAATATATCAAAATAGTGTAATAGAAAATTGTTTGTAATTGCTAATTGGAGAGTTCAGTTTCAATTCATGCTAGGTTCGTTATATTCATTTAATAATCTTGGGAAAGGCATGAATCCACTTCTTTTCCCTCCAGCTATGTGTTAATTAGTATAATTGCATAACTAAATCATTATTTATAATGTGTATACTTTTTGGACTGGTGTCCTCATCTTTACTGTTATGTTTACAACGTTTCGGCTGTTGTACAACCCCGCCATTTTCAGGTGCTAGAAATTTTGACATGAACCCTTGATGTTGATTACTAAGATTCGGTTCAAAATTCCTAGCACCTGAAGAAGGCCGGAGCGTACAAAAGCCGGAACGTTGTAATCATGGCAGCAAAGTTAAGGGTAGCAGTTCGAACTGTGTAAATATTACCATATCTCAAAAGTATAGACAAATACTAAAGCATTATTGTCTCCAAATCATAAATACTTAGAATCCAAAACTATTTTCAGGTTTTAAACAGAGTGAGAAGTCATAGAAAACGAATCAATCAATCTGACAGAGAGAAAGAATGTTGGTTTTTAAGCACCCCTTAGATGGAGAATAAGACCAAAAATGTGGAGTACCCAGTGAGGATCGAACTGACTACACATTTATTATGGGTTCTAGTAAGACAAGCTTGTTAACCATTACACAAAGTTGAGATAGCCTTTTTTTTTTAAGCGCCGCTCAGATGTGGCACAAAACCAAAGGTATGGAGAAACCCGTGCAAAACGAACTCGCTAACCAGTTGCCATAGGCTATAGCAAGACAAGATTACTGACCATCGAACCCCGTCCAATAATAAGAATTAAGAGCATAATTATGAAGATATAATATCGTGTGTTTTAAACTAAGTTGTGCGGACAATTCATGGATAATTACTTTGAATTCTTAATTAGAATTCCATATTTTGAATTGGGTTATTTATATTCATTTACGCCCACATACCATTCTGAAAGGTATGAATACATCTCTGCTTCCTAAAGTATGGGTTAATTAGTAACACTTGTGTCATTAAATTATTAGTCCAAAAATAAATTCTTACAATCTAAAATTATATTCCGGATTTGACGTATTTGACGGCATACAAGGTGATATATTTTTTTACTCAAAGATATCATTTAAAATTCTCCTGCGTCTTATATGCTTGATTTTTATTTGATTTCCATACCTTTGCATATAATAAAGATTTTTATAGGCTCGTGTTCTTTATTAACATAACTTTCCGTTTAATTTTAATCAATGCTTGTTTAACTCAAATGATACCTCAGAAATATAGCCTAGATTTTACCATTTACTAATAATCTTACTAATTTTACGAATTACTAATTTTTCATATTTTGCCCAGTTGAACTTGAGGTGCGTCTTATACACTCGTGCATCTTATATGCTGTCAAATACGATAAATAACTTACAACCAGTTGATAAACCATAGCACACGAATCAGTCGACCAACTTAGGATCAGCAATTATCTATCCGTCATATCCTCATGTACGTATTTATTAACTATTTCACTTATAGTCATACGACACCCTTTTTAGCAACCCCTTCTACTGAGCGTCCCTCGAGTTTTGAGCAATTTTGTTTTTTTTAAATAGGAATTTTCTTAGCACGAATATTCCGCGTAATGCCCGGAATTGGTACCAAAAATTATATTAAATTCTCAGCAGAATATTTATTTTAATCAGTCAGCTTATTTTATAAGTAGAAACATTCCGGCTGGCATTACTTTTCCGGAGAGCATTGCATTTGCAACAAAAGAATATATTAATATGTGAAAATATTTGCAGATAACATGTAGAAGAAACAGAAATTATCAGACACACATCCAATTCTATAGAGATACTAGTTATTTAAAAATCATTTTCACAATGATATCAGTACGGTGGAATTTTCAGTCAGAATATACCGATTATCAAATATGAATAATAATTCTGAAACATTTGAATCGACACTTCAATATTTATAGGCTCCCTATCACCGACTTTTATTGCCAGTGGGAAATTCTATTTTCATCTTGAAAAAATAGGAAAATAAACAGGCGATTTGCAATAAACAGAATAATTGATTTTTTCTTTCCTTTCAGATCTTTAAAAATAATATATAAAACTAGGTAAAAAATCTTTTAAAATAATATATAAAAATAGGTGAAAAATGATTCCGAAATTCCTGAAGTTCAAGCAAGTAAATAAACATACAGAGAAAAAATAAAAAATAAAAATAGCGTTGTGCTAAAATAAGATCAATATTTATAAAGTTCTTGGGGTAATCTCCTGCTTTATAGTAAAGGTTTCTTGGTAACATCCAAAAAAATATCTTCAATTTTATTGTTTCTAACCTGGCATTTCACATTCTGCCACATCTTTCTTACCGCCGCAATTTAGCTTCTCTGTACCTTTTTTATAAATAATTTTGTTGTAATTGTTCCAATGATCTTTCCGCATTAATACCAAGACTTTATGATTTTAAGGGCAATACTAGACTGGCTGCAAGGTCTCATCAGTTTACAGATGAAAGCTAAATGTAACTGTAAGTTGTGTGCTAAAAGTTATTTTTTCTGTCATATTTCTCGTTTGTGGACATTTCTTCCGCATCTTAGCTCCAAGTCAACACTGAATTTCAAAATTGTAAATGCAATGTCAAGCGTTACTTATTATTTTCTGAATATTTCTTCTTTTATTGTTCTGTCACCGTTTATGTTTTTCATATATTCTAACAATCAGTAGTCACTCGCGTCTTAGTGGCTTTATTGTCTTGGCTGGGGTGAAATTATTCAAGTCACAAAACTAAGGCTTCTTTTGCGTGAAGGTGGCTACTTTGAACTTGATGTTTTTAAGCTTAAACACTGGTTTCAAGTATTTAAAACTTTTCACAATAAAATAAGATAAATAAAAATAAAATTAAAATTAGAATAAAATTCCAAGAACCCCGCTCAGAACTATGGAGGTTACGAAGCATTAATATGACAGCTGGGACTGTAATAAATAATATTTTTGAGACTCTGGTACAGAAATTATTTTTAAATGGATGTTAGATGCGAAAAATGAGAACATTTATTCCACTAGTGTTAGACGCATTTTGGATTCTGAAAAAGATACTGTAGGTTATTGTTTCAAAATCTTCACTGATAAGTATAAAAAACTAAATTTTTTAAATATATTTAATTATTATTATTATTATTATTATTATTATTATTATTATTATTGTTATTATTATTATTGTGTCATTTTTCATAATAATTCTATTTCTTCTATGGTCGCACTACCTATCAACTCTGCAGGAAGACCTAAGACAGGGCGTGGTGATTTGTTATGGCTCTATTTCATGATTTTCATATCTCCCTAATATCCCTAGCCTTACATAGACAAAGTTCTCTTTATTGTGTAGGCTGTACTTAACAAGATATTTTTTGTATATCTCTCAAGCTGGGATTTCCAGGGATTCTTTCAATGTATTTTTTGTTCCATTTGTTATCATTCCAAGTGCACCCACTATCCCTGGTACGATACTTGTTTTCAATTTCTACGTTTTCTTCTATTTATATTTTGACAGTGTTTCGAATTCCTTGGTTGCTATGTTACAATCCGCTGGACAAGCCATATCAATTAATAAGCAAGTTTTTTTTTCTTTTTGGTTTTTAAGTTTAACGTCCAGCTTATTTGCTTCAATTTTCCTGTCTGTGTTGTATGTGTAATCCCATAGAATTGTAACATTTTCTATTTCTGTAACCTGGGCGATATTCATACCAATGTTTGTTTTCATATTTTCCATAGGGTTTGCAGATTGTACAGTGTAAATTTTGCCTCACTCTATCGTGACGATTTTCATATTTACTTGGGACAAGTACAGAACATCCTGAGATAAGATGGTCTATTGTTTCGTAGTAGTTATCACAGTACCTGAATTTTGCATCTAAATTATTATGTATAATATTTGCCTGAAAGTTCCGAGTGAAAAGACTTTGGTCTTGCACATCAAGAATAAAGCCTTTAGTTTCAGATGCACGTAATCATCGATGATTATTAAGTTTATTAACATTGGGTTTATTAGCACGTTGTGGATATTGGCCATGCAGAGATTTGTCTTGCCAACGTTGTTTTATTTATTATTATTATTATCATGTCATTTTTCATCATATTTCGATTTCTGCTTTGGTCTCACTACCAACCAAGTCTGCGGGGAGACCTAAGGCAGGTCGTGGCGTGTTGTTATGGCCTCATTTCATGTTTTTCTGTCTTCCCTATCATCCCTAGCGTTACATAGATAAAGTTTTCCTTAGTGTGTGGGCTGTACTTAATAAGACAATTTTTTGTATATCTCTTAAGCTGGGGTTTCCAGGGATTCTTTCAATGTGTTGTTTTGTTCCATTTTTTATCATTCCAAGTGCACCTACTATCACTGGCACAACTCTTGTTTTCAATTTCCACATTTTTTCTATTTCAATTTCCAGGTCTTTATATTGTGACAGTTTTTCAAATTCCTTGATTGCTATGTTACAATCCGCTGGACAAGCCATATCAATTAATAGACAAGTTTTCTCCTTCTGGTTTTTAACAATAATGTCTGGCCTGTTTGCTTCAATTTTTCTGTCTGTGTAGATGGTGTAATCCCATAGAATGGTGACATATTCTATTTCTGTAACCGGTGCTGGATGATGTTCATACCAGTTTTTGTTTACAGCTTTTCCATAATGTTTGCACATTGCCCAATGTAAATATTGCCCAACTCTATCGTGGCGATTTTTATATTCGTTTGGGGCAAGCACAGGACAGCCTGAGATTAGGTGGTCTATTGTTTCTTGGTGTTTATCACAAAACCTGCATTTTGGATCCATATTATTATGCATAATATTTGCCTGAAAGTTTCTCGTGAAAAGATTTTTGGTCTTGTGCTGCAAGTATAAATCCTTCAGTTTCAGACTTTAATCCAGATGCACGTAACCATCGATGAGTATTAACCTTTTCAACATTGGTTTTATTGGCACGTACTGGATATTGGCCATGCAGAGGTTTGTCTTGCCAGCGCTGTTTCATCTATTCAAGAGCTTTATCTTTGGCTTTCATTTTCATATACTTTGCCGCAATAGTTGGTTCTTGGCTTCTGTTTTGCTTTTCTACAGAATCTACTAACTGTAAATCTTGTTTGTATTTACTGCCTTCTTTTATTATTGAATATTTTTTCTTTCTTTCTTCATGCTGCCTTAATAATTGTATCATCCAATCCTTTGTTGTTTCTATGTATGTTAGTAAGCCAATAGTTGTTGTCTTGTATGACAATTCCAGCTGAATAAGACCTCTTCCACCTTCTTTACGGGGTATGTATAGACGGTCTACATCAGCCTTTGGATGATGCATCTTATGCTTAGAAAGAAGCTTTCTTGTTTTAGCATCCATTCGTCTGATGTCGTTTAGAGTCCAGTTTAAGATGTTAAAGCTATATTAGACAACTGGGATTGCAAGGCTATTAATGGCAATAACTCTGTTCTGTGAATTTAATTCAGTTTTTAATATCATTCGTAGCCTTCTATAGTACTCTTTACGCACTATTTCTTTCATTTTTTTATGGTGAATGTTTTCGTCTCATTTACACCTAGGTATTTATAAGCTTCTTCTGGTTTCAATTCTTTTATTGTTACAGCAGGGTCTAGGCTTATTGAGGATGTTTCTTGTATTGATCCACGTAAAACTGTAGCTTTAGCACATTTATTCAAATTAAATTTCATTCCAATGTCTTCGCTGAAGCATTTTACAGTTTGCAGAAGACCTTCCAGCTCATTATCATTCTTAGCATATAACTTTAAGTCATCCATGTAAAATAGATGGCTTATTTTCTTATTTTATAACCACATTCTGTCTTATTAAGTTGACTGGTTAGTGCTATTAATGATATGCAGAATAGTAAGGGAGATAAAGAATCACCTTGAAATATACCTCTTTTGATGTTTATTTCATCAGACTTATAGGCTCCATTTATATGATTGAGGTAAAGGGTTGTTTTCCATATAGACATGCACTGTTTGATGAAATTGATGATGACGGGCGATATCTTGTATATATTTAAAGTCTTTAAAATCCAGTCATGTGGCACACTATCGAATGCCTTTCGGTAGTCTATCCAGGCAGTACTAAGATTTTTCTTTGTACTGTAGCAGTTTTCCAGGATCATTTTGTTAATTAGCAATTGGTCTTTACAACCATAACAGCCACGTTTGCACCCTTTTTGTTCAAGCGGTATCATGTCATTTCTTTCTAAGAATAAATATATCTGTTTTGTTAAAATAGATGTTAATAGTTTATATGTTGTCGGAAGACATGTAATTGGTCTGTAGTTTTTCGGGTTGTTTGTGTCACGATTATTGGGTAGAAGAAATGTAATTCCTTTGGTCATCCATGCAGGAATTTTAGTGGGATCGTCAACCATTTCTTGAAGTTCTTTGGCTAGTTTTTTATGTGCTGCATTTAAATAATATAGCCATTATTATTATTATTATTATTATTATTATTATTATTATTATTATTATTATTATTATTATTATATTGCTTTATTTGTAGTAAGAGTAATAATCAAAATGTGATGGCAAGATTGACCAGTTCGTTTTTAATACTTTGCCCGTGTCATAAAAGGCATCTGCAGTTATTCAAACAGCATGGCAATCAGTGATTGCATAGTGAAGATCAAAAGCAGAAACCGAATCTTCCATTCTTGCTACACAACTAATAACAGAAACTGTCAATAAAGCAAGCTAAAAAATTTAGCTGACCTCAACTGAGGATTGTGTGTTGAAAGTTCAGAAACAATTTTCTTGTTTCAACTTGTATTAGGTGAGTCAATGTACGGTTTGGAATATCAACATTTATAGGAAGGAAACTGTATAAACCCCACCTAGCCTCGCTTACAGATAGAGGTACTTTTACAATTTTATTGAATTTTACAAAGCACACAGAATAATCAAAGCTAATAACTTAAGCATAGTGATCAAATGCCACAAAAATAGAATGTGCTTTCTTATTCACATGGTAATTCTTGCAGAAACTAATAAAACATAGAGAAACGATCAACATCCAAGGATCTTGAAATGGAGAACTCAAGAATATGTCACATGAAGTCATCATTAATTCCAGTTTTGGCGTGACCTTGACTTTGACTGAGAAAAGATTTGATAGATTCACATAGTCCATGCCTTTAATAGATGCATGATATTTTACCCATAAGTGCAGCTCACGCCTAACGAAGTGCTATATATATATATATATATATATATATATATATATATATATATATATAGTATATCGAGGCAGCAAGTAATTTTCTAAACATATGCTATTAAATATAAGAGACAATGAATGTCTATTATGTTTAATCATGAGCCGTTCTAAACGTCGTATTTTTGCTTTAATTTCAGTTGAAAATAAAGACGAAAATTCTCCAACATTTGGATAATTATTTATTGGTTTTTCTTCTAAGCTTTCGGCTCACATGAGCCATCTTCAGAGAGGTTGTTTAAACTGAAATATTATAAAATCCACCATCACCGACGATTTTATTTTGTGTTGACATAAAACTCCGCTTGGCAACGGCAATAGTTACAAAAAATAATAAACGCAGTTCTTAAGTTTATATCGCGCGAAATGACAACAAAACCATGTAGTCAAATGCAATGTAATATGTTATTTCCTGTTTTAAAGTTGATTTTATTGAGTGTTGGTTGTTTTGATTTGATGTACATGGCCTCCAATAAGAACTTGTCAGGATAATTCGTTTTTTTTTTCATTTTGTTCGAATGATTATTACATTAATAGTTTTCAATACTAATGCCATTTCAAATAGAATTCCTACCAAATATACATTTTTCTGTTTTTAGTCATTTCACCCAAGCAAGGCAGACCGCCACTAGTGCGCAGAGAAGAACAGTGAGAGAAAAGACAGGGTACAGAGGGCACGGAAGAAAGAACAAAAGATGAACAGGATTCAAGATGGCATTGTTCCATTTAAACTTTTAGAGATTGTAACCATCAGAGAAGCAAATAAACTTAAGGAGTTCTACAGGTAAGAATAGCAAGAAAAGAAGCTTTTCGAGTAAAAGTGTCGGTTATATTTGATTATTTCAGTGACATAAGGGTGGGACCTAGATGCCAATCTAGCAGCAAGCTTAAACTCACGTGTTTAGGGCACCAGACAAAAAAGCTCATCGGAGCAGATATCATGAAAATATATATAACATACTTTTCTGATATTCGTGGTTAACTTTAATAATTGCATCTTATTCTTTGTACATCCAACATAGACATTTTCATTTCATTTCTTTTAATACTAATATGTAAAACTGATATTTTTGGCAAGAATTTCCGTTTCATTAACATTATTTTCTATGTCAGCAAGATTTTGAATATGATACTTTTAATGTTATTAACATAAGAATTTATTTGGAAGACGTTAAATAAAAGGTATCGAATGATTTACTCGTTTGTTTAAAGCTGAAGTATACGTTGGTTTTGTTTAGTGGCATATCAATCTCAGTGGGTTATTTAATGCCGAGATCGAAAGATTTGTTCGCAATTTTTATTTTTGAAACTAATAATGGTTTTAGTGATACAAGTCATACTATTTAACACGTATCAGGATGGGAAGAGCTGGATTCATACCAATCCAAAAGTTTTTGCCTGTGAGGAAATATAACAAACCTGAGCAGAACCGAAACCCCGCTCTTCGATTTCACAATTCCGAGCCATTATCCATTACCCGAACGTAGATTCAAGCTTCAAACTCCCAGCATTCCTAAGTGGTCACCAATCTAGGTACTGACATATTTAGACGTTGCTTAACTTCTGTAATGTTAACGGAAACAATGTTTAAAATATACGGCCGTATTTTATTAATATATATTGTTAGTAGGTGTATATTGCATTAAGGATGTGCATTGTAGTTAAGAATGTGCATTGTGGTGCAGTGGATATCGGCTCGCAAAGAGAAATCGTGGAGCAGAGTTCGAATTCCAGTTGAATTTCTTGCATTCACTTAAGCGCAAATACCCTTAGGAAAGGTATCTTCCCTTCAAGTATGGGTTAAATAACAGGACAGATTGTGTTCTATAACCTTGCCTGCAAGCCAGTCTACCGCAGAAGGTAATGGCAAACTACTGCGGCATAATATTCTGCCCAGTCAGTCATGTCTCTTTTGAGACATAATTGCCCAAGTGTGTATAACGTATGGCACTTGACTGACTGACAGATATCGTGTTAAGACATTTTTCTCTTTGTGGATAACAGTGATTTTCGCATACACAAGTTTTATTATTTAAACCCTAGTTATGAGGAGATAAGGAATGCGTACATTTTTCAAGTTTATTCATAACTGAATATTTTTAATAGATTCCTGTGATTTGACAGAAATAGGATTGACATCAAAACCAGAACCGACACAATTGTGCGGTCGACGTCGAAAGCAGAAAATATAATCAAGATCGTCAGAAGTGTATTTCCATCAAAGGCAGCGGCTTCAAAGGCAATACACACCGAAAATGATTGACAGATGTGCCTATACATAGATGATACAATTTAGAAAAATTTCAAGAACTCAACAATGTGTGGAAATTTCAGCTTATATATGTTCAGGTTTTTTTTCAGGCGAAACGAGTCAACGACCCCCAACAACTCCCTTGTTTGTGCATCATTCACTCTGACTACCACTCCACACAACCATCACCGACGATTAATAAAAATGTAAGTTTGACACATCACTCAATAAATCTCGGGCCTGACTAATGAAACAATAACTTTAGGCAAAATTCGACTTTATTCATTAACGTAGTCTCCTTCTAGGGTGATACACTGATTAAAACACCTTTTTCGTAGAACTATTTTTCTTTGGTCACAAAATAAGCCTCAGTTTCCGATATCACTTCATCATTGGAGTCAACCTCTTTACCTAAAGCATTCTTTTGTGGTTTGCAAACAGGTAGCCGTTGCAGGGGTCCAGATCTGGAGAATAGGGTGGATACGGAAGCAATTCATGTCGTTTTGCCATCGTTGCAATCGATTTGTGATACGGTGAATTGTCTTGGTGAACGATCACATTTTTCTTTTACATTTGTGGCAATTTTTGGAGAATTTTTCCTTTAAACGCACCAATAATGCTATATAATATTCGATATTGATAGTTATTCTTTTCTCAAGGTAATCGATTAACAAAATCTTGCCTGTTGATATTTGCATCTTTGGCCGCTTTGGACGGTTTAACATGCTGCTGTCCGCTCAGCTGACTGAAGATTTGACTACGGAGTGAAGTGGTGGGTCCATGTTTCATCCATTATCATATGTTTATGCAAAAACTATTTCTGGTTGCGTTGAAACAGTTGCAAACAACGCCCTGAATCGTCGAAGGAGCTTTTGTTTTTGATCGACTGTGAGCAAACGCAGCATCCACTGTGAACACAGATATTTCATTGACAAATATTCATGCAAATGTGAACACATTGTCTACCGATATGTCCAACTTCTCTGCTATCTCACACAACTTCAATTTACGATCAAATAAGACGAATTTGTGGATTTTGTTTTTGTGTGTTTGTGTGTATTTTCCGGGATAACTGCCAATTCTGGGCAACCTGTGAGTTCAGCAACATTCGTGTCGACCCGATTACGTTTAAATTAGCATACAACGTCTTAAACATTGTTTCCGACAGAGTAGTGGCTGAATAACACTTATCAGGCCATTGCATCACTTGTACAGAAAGTTTTCCATCAGAAAGCAATGCTTTATCAACACATGAAATTCAGATTTTCCATTGTTTTGAAAACCTGAAACAGTAGCTTCACTTAAATAACTGTAATTTGTAATCCGATTGGTCCCAAAAGTTGGCACGTACCATTTGAAGGTAAGTTCCTCATAAAAGTCCAATGGATTTCTTATTAGTGGCACCATCTATATGTCAGGCCGGGGACGTGAGTGATAGGTTACATATACTTTTTGTCCTCTTTTTGTCGTTATCCGACAAGTTGATCGTCATACCATAACGAACCTGACTGGAATTCGCACTCAGCACAATAATTGTTAATTCCAGTGCGCTTTCCATTCAACCACCTGCAGATCCACTCACAGAATATTAAATTTGAATGGGAAAAGTACAATGAATAACAAATACGACACAAGATTAGCAGACAAGAGGTGAGAAAAAGAAATGAACGCATAAAGATTTAATTTCAAAGAATTTCAACAGCACCCCCCTACAAATATTGTTCGAAGTGATGAACAAACAAACAGGATGATCAAAGTCCTTATAAATATGGTTTACCTTTGATATCGAATTTATATGATGTTTAATTTTAATCTCGTCAGACATATAGACATGAATAGAAAGAACAAAGACTGCTGTATTTTATTGGCTCACTCGTTCAATAAAAAATCAAGCGTTCAGAAATCAGACTTCAACTGTGAAAAATTCAAAGATGCTACTTTTAATATCGGTTATATATAAATCACTCTGCATTGACATAAAACATTATGATGGAAGTTTTTAAATTGAAAAAATAAAGGTATTAACCAACCAACATATATACAATTGTTCAGGATATATTTCGTAATAATAATAAAAGTGTGTTAGATTTAAAGTTGTATATGTAAACACAATCTGTTTATTAGATGAAACAAATTGTTCTGATGCATTTAATTTCCTTCTTTATTTCTGATTAGATCAAATCGTTTTATTATGCCTGTAAAATTTGGCTAAAATAAATTAAATGAGAGACATTATTCAATGACATTACACAGCAAAATCTTCAGGAAAAACAAATAGATTTGTAAAAATAAGCATCAAATTAATCTATTTTTAACACGTCTAATTTTTTTATATATAGGAACAAAATGTTTTAATTTTGAAAATAATCATTTATCCATATTTAGTGAATTTTAATTATTTAGAAAAATGTAATCCCTTGACTTTACACGTTCTTTAGTTAAAAATTTATACGACTATTTATAGCCGGGTGCAATATTATGCAAGTTTTAGCATATATTAAACAAAAGTGCAATAACCAACAAACATGATGACCACGATGTATTTTTAGTTTACCTTGTTTTTTTTAGTGACCCTTCTTATTTTCGATACGCCCAAATATATTCAAAATTAATATTCGCAGAGAAATAGATTAACTCAGACATATTTTTTCTTTTATTAGTTTAAACATTATTTTAATTTATAGTCGTATTTGAATAAATGCGCTGCTTTTTTTTAAATAAATAAACGGTATTTATATCTTTATCTAACGGTTTGAATAATCAAGAAATTTCTCTCTCTTTATATATATATATATATTAAAAATACATTTCTTTAATAAAAAAAGATTTTAGACTGCCATTCTGAATAAATAAACGACATATTTATTTCTATCTACCGGCCTGAATAATAAAGAAATCTTAATTTTCAATTTTTATGTGTAGTAAGCTGGACATCATGGTCGTGAATGTCAAAAAATATCTTTACAAAAATACAAGATTTCAAGGGAAATAATGTGAACTGTTCAATATGCGTTCTGATATTTTAAAAAAGACCATAAATTTCGACCACTAACATACAAATTTCTTTCTAATTCATGTTTTAAATAAGTATCCCCATTATATATACAATAATAATAATTGATATTTTTCATGAAAAAACAAAGTTTATTTTAAAAATGTGTGAAAGGCTTGTCCCAGAATGTATGACTCATCGCATGTGACTACATGTTCACAACTTTCTGACAGTATTTGAATTACCTCTGGACAGCACAACACGTCTTTTGAGGCTAACCAAGAGTCAACTCATTTTTTGACATCTTCATAAGAATGAAAGTGATGTTTATCCAGGCCATATGTCATTATCAGAATAAGTAAAGATCAGAAGGGACAATGTTTGTTGAATACCGTAGGTGGAGTAGGACTTTACATTTAAGCGTTTCCAAGAAGGTTTTCACCCGTTTTGAAACATGTAGCCTAGCGTTGTTTTGATGCAAAATCACTTTGCTCTGTCTCTTCTCGTTCATGGGCATTTTTCTGCATTGCTCGATTCAAATGCATCAATTTTAGTTGATAGGGATCTACTGTAATGGTTTTGATCAGTTTGAACAACACATAATAAACCACAAACATCTGACTCCACCATATGCTAAGAGAAGCTTCGTAACATTGATATTTGGCTTTACCGCCAGTGTTGATGCATGGTCAGACTTAGCTCACCATCTATGCTTAGAATTATCGAAGTATATCCATTTTTCCCCACCGGGTACGTTACTAAGAAAAACCCTTAACATTTTGTCCGTTAAAGCAGCTGTTCATACGTGACTATGTCTTTCGGCTTGAATTTATACGGCACCCAATTTCCTGAATCATTGCCAATGGTTTAAAATGTTTTGTAGCTGTTATATGATCAACTCCTAATTATTCTGCAAGTTCTGCTTGCGCATAACATGTCTGTTCATGAAGTAATGCCTCCAATTCTTCGTCTTTTAAATTTTTCGGTGCACTAGAACGTTCATTACTTTTTGCATCGAAATAATTATATTGATGGGCACCTCGGCGTGGTGAAATGTTTAGCAAGTTTGTCTTGCGAGAATCATTATAACTGAGCAGTGAGTTCGATCCTTACTGGGTACCTTCTACTTTCGGCCGTGTGTCACATCTAAGCTACGCTTAGAAAATCACCTTCCTCCAGGTTTGGTGGTTGTGCGCAGCGCTAATAACCCTGCCCCCCCATAAAAGAAATAGTTTGTTACCGAAACAATAAAAACGCTGCCCGACACACCATTAGGTGTAACAAAAAGAAAGAATTATATTTGAAGCTTCTAAACCAATCGTTGCTAAAATTGTTTCCGACAGAGCATTTTCACAGTAAGTCTCATTAAGATTTTTGAGTCATTCAGTTGCAGATTTCTTTTAAAAATGTAGTGGATTAAAATTCTACGCAAATACACTTTCTTTGGCTCGAAATCCGACGTGTTTAGCGTTATGAAAAACAAAGTTGTTTACACTTAGGCAAAGTAGCATACACTGAATTTCAAGCTTGCTTATCTTATATCCTTATAAAAGCGTTACCATCTGAAACTACAGGTATGCAGTTCTGGGAATGTAATTTGTTGGAAAAATATATATAGATATTAATTACCAGTTATTAGTCATAATTACATAAGACCAGTGTAGATTTTTTTTTTAAATATGCACATAACATATGATGCAGAGCTCATAAATATATTTATATGGAAGTCAGTTGGTTACGCAACCTTTGTTTCGAACTTTCGGTATTTTCAAGCGTTTTCTATCAACTGATTCTCTAACGATGTATTATTTTCAAACGTGCGCCAGATATTATTAAGAACGCACGACTAAAAGTTTAAAACTCTGAAATTTCCAAATTAGAGATGGGTTTTCACAGATTTGAAACAAATCATCCGGGTTTGTATGATTGTATGTGAATATTTTCTCGTGTGTTTACATCCAGACAGTATCTACAGTGTTTCATTTAGTATTTTTTGTTTTTTGTTCTGGAAAAAAATTCATCACTAGCTTTTCTTCTTCGCACGATTTGTAGATATCAATACCATTGAAAGGTTTCGCTTTTTTTTTAATCTTTTGGAGAATCACTTGAAATAAAACGCCTTAAGATACTGAAAGAGTGAAACCAATGCTGTGTCATCAAACGACACACACACACACACATATATATATATATATATATGTTAGGACATATATACTACCGACAATAATTATTAAGCCACCTTAGTGTTTTTTTAAATGCCGTATTTTATACTATTTTTTCGTTTTTATTCTCAAGTGAATAATTGTAAGTGAAAATAGAATGGTTTCTTTGTCAACACTGCACAATAACGTGTGCATCAAATGAATTTATAAATATTTAATAATTACTTATATGCAGTTTCATCAAAATAACTTCCTTTCGCTTTCACAACGGCTGCACAAACTCTGGGCATTCTTTCCACAAGTTTTTTAAAATAATCATTAGACACCTAATTAAATCCCAAACATTACTAGGCTGATTCTTCTTACTTCTCTTGTCCAACTCATGCAAGTTCAACTGGTAATATCTCTAATGACTAAGGTATCCAACGCAAAACATTTAACACTCAGGAGTTTCATTTAATTTTAAATATTTTAGAAGTATGTTATAGGACGTTATCCTGCTGGAGGATGAAATTTTTCACGCACAGTACGTAATCCAGATGGAATTTCATAACTCTATAAGATTGAATGATAATATTCTTTTTAAATAGTCCCCTTTGCGTCAACCAAGTCAATTGAATTAGTGCCCGCAAAACAGCCTCAAATCATGCAGGATCCACTAAGATGTTTCATTGATGACTACGTTTTTCGGAGGTGTTTGTTGGCCACTATATCGCAAATCCTACGTGTAAGGAATACCGGACGCATTTTAGACAGCATTTATGGTGATGGCTCTTGAAATGAAGATATTGTTGGGTGATTGTAGACCAGTGGTAGATATCTGAGATTATGTGGTTGTTTCTACTTAAATGTGTATGTCTAAAAATGGTGATTCATGAAAACTCTATTCTTTAATTGAGTTTTGGATAATAGTTCTGGGGTAGACTGTGGAATTGGCTAATATATTCCCATAGAGATTTCCAGCAAATGATGCAGTCATCTAGGTATCTGTTATAAAATATCATGTAGTATGTTTCATATTTTCTTTATATATTTGTTCTATCCATTCGTATAAGTTTTCCTTTAGGTAAAACAATGTTAGGGTAGCGTATGTTAGTACCATTTTCGTTCCCATTGCAATATCTAGGTTCTGGATATAATTAATGTTGTCAATTTTAAAGGTGTTATTGTTGTTTAGAATTAGGTTTGTATCATCTCGTTGGAACATTTGTAACATCTCATATATATATATATTAATATAGTTATTACAATGGTTTATAAAAGCATAGAATCACTACACAAATATTTTGATGTTCCTCTTTATAGAGTGATATATATATAACTAAAAATAAATGGTGGAAAGTATTTATTTGGGAATGTGATTTGTAGGTGATTGCTGCAGGGGATTAGAATTTAGTATGTCTAAGCCGATCCAGCAGCAGTTTCTAACCATACAGATTTGGGTTAGGAGAGTGGGTCAAGGTGGCTTAGTTCTGGCCAGGTCACTTTTTAAGTCAATGTGATACTTGACTTAGTAAATAATAATTACCAACCATACATATACCCTCCTCTATAGAATACAGAATTATTAAAACTTCTTCCAGGGAAGAAATATTTTATAAACATAAACGTTTTTATAATCAATCCCTAAAAATAGTATCAAAGCCAAACATCCCTTTCTGAATATTTTCAGAAATTAAAAGACACACATAAGACACTCAAAGTAAAATGGAAAATCTTGGAAAAATCTAGTATCTGTAACTCGTTTAACAACATCTGCCCTTTATACCTGAGTGAAAAGCTGCACATTTTAAGGTTTCCTACCAAGGGTGAACTATTGAACCGTAAGGATGTATTAACATCGTTATGTAAAATCGAAAATCTTTGTAACGTTGTATAATATTTATGCATTACACCCTAATCTTTATTCAGTAAAAATTGTATTGCTAATTATGTATTAATTTTGAAGTATTACACATATTTTGTCCTTGTTTTCTCCGTTACTTATATTATGGCAGCTACTGTATATATATATATATATATATATATATATATATATATATATATGTATGTATATTATGCTCTCATTAAGATTGAGCTCTCTAGAGAAAAAAATTAAAAACAGTTTCCCCTTTTGTGATATATGCGTTAATCTTTAGAAATGAATTGATTTTTTTTTCGGTGACTGGCGTGTGTATACACTGCTTATATACAACACGTAAAATTATCCGTTCTGATTCCATGTGCCTATGGTTTATTAAGTATCCACTCCGAATGACACCGAATCGGTCGATTTTTCATCCCGGCCAGAAACAATTGGATGTATCTAGCCACACTGTTGAGCTGTGATACAGCGAAACAGACTTGTATATGAATGACTTATATATATATATGCATAATTCCTTAAAATAAAACAGTATATATGTAGAGAGAAGGGATATACGTACAGGCAAAAAATTAAAAATAGGGACAAACCCCTTTCTTTACCAGATTCTTGATTTATCCAAATAATTTTATTACCTCTTCTAGCAGAAGAAAATTTATGACAAGTACTAGAAAGTGTGAATTCTTAAGAAAGACCAACAAGAAAATGATTGAACAAGGATACTGTAAGAGTAATTAATTTTTTTTAATAATATATGGAAGCAACCAATCATTGTCTGATGAAGATCGCATGACAAGAATTTTGTGTAGCAAAATATAAAAATAGAATACAATATATTCTATAAAACGAATACAATTTATAATCAAAAATATTATGTAGAGTTTCTCTCATATATATATGTATATATATATATATATATATATATATATATATATAAACGTGTGTGTGTGTGTGTGTGTGTGTGTGTATATATATATATGAATGAAGTAAAAAATTACAAAATCTAAATTCGTTGGATGGCTATTTCAGCGAGTAAATTCTCGCTTCATCAGCAACAGTCGAAAAGATATTGCTTCAAATATGTTACAAAATTTCTATACCAGGAGAAGCAAAAAAATATGCCCAAACACAGGAAGTTAGAAAAGGGGAGTCGGATTAAAAATAAAAAAAAATATTGAATTGTCATCACGGCATGAGAGATGGGAAAAGAATATATAGGTATTCATGACTCGATATTAGACAACTTTGCAATACGTCTGTAAGAAATAAAAGTTAAAAATTTAACTGTCACAGAAATAGAAGTGGTAGTGGAAAAGGAATGGGAGAAAATGAAAAATGTGTAGACAGGAGAAAGTTAACGAAGAACTAAGATATAAATAAATTCTCTTTGTACTCAAAGTAACAACTGACGACGTAAATAATATAAAAAATTTCTACTTAATCCCACCTCCTTTTTATTTAATTTTCTTTGTATAGATTTATTTTTGGGCTTCTTTTAGTATAAAAATTTTGCAACATATTTGAATTACTTTGCTTTCGACCGTTAGTGATGAAGCGAAAATTTGCTCTTCTCGCTGAAATGGCCATCCAACGAATTTAAAATTTTGAATTTTCGATTTACTTTATATATTTGGCTCTGTAAATATATAATATCATTTACATCGAGCACTCCACCTTGATCAATTTTAATATTAATAAAATTAATATTAATAGAATCGGATTTTCTCATTTTGGATTTAATATATATATATTTTTTCAGACATGTTTCATTGTAAAAATAGGTATATATCTTTTTATTTTTATGCTAATCTTTTAATTTAATATGTTTTTCTCTTTAAGATGAAATTTATCATGGAAGTCCAGGAGTGTTTTCCCACCCAAGAATATACGATCTTCTTCAATATCATCAGCAAGGGTGAATTACAAATGCAAACTGATTGTAATTTCGGTCGTTGTTGTTCCTCTTCATGTTATCGTTAATGTTTTTGAGGAAATTGAAAATTCTTTCATCATCACCCTTTAAAAATATAAAGTTATAATTTACCTAGATATGTGGGATAGTGCACTTACCAAACATCTGTTTTGACGGTTTATAGTTTTGATTGATTGCGAAGTAAATGTTTTATTTGAGAATGTTTTTTTATAATATATGAATATATTACGACTGCAAAACAATTTATTACAGATACACATAATTCAGTGTGTAATCTGATAAATAGCACTATATAATACTCACATAGCCACGAATATCATAGCTTCGTTGTTTGTTCATGAACTATATTATTACACAATCATTTTGATAAGAAAAAAATGACATAGTGCACATGTCTGAAATTTAATTTTGTGAATTTTGTACCATACTTATTTCTGTCGGAATATATTGATTTCGAAATCTGAAAATATGATATATCGTTTAGGTGTCGATAACGAAACTTTTAATATTTTAAATGTTTTCTGTTTCCTTCTTATTTTATATATTTCTATTTTAGTTTTTCCGAAATTTTCGTCGGCAGAGTTATTTTTATCAGCTAAAGGTTTAACCTTTTAAATCACATCGCCTCAGAAGAATAACATATTTTAAGACTGAAAATAATTTTCATTATTTTATCGATAATATAGAGGAAATATACTAAAACCCCCATATGTGATGACAAATCGTATTAAAATGAATGCTCTGGTTTAAAAGAAAATCTAGTGGTGCAGTGGATATCGGTTCGAAACGAGAATTCGGAGAACCGAGTTCGAATCCCATTTGAATTCTTGCATTCATTTGCGCCAAATACACTAGAGAAATTAATTAATCCGTCGTTTCCCTCCAGCTATGGGTCAAATAGCAGGGTATATTGGGTTCTATAGTATTGGTTTGCGACTAGTCTACCGCAGAAAATAAGTGAGTCATTTCCGATATATTTCAGCATGCTTCTGCTTCTCTTCTGGAAATAAGATTTTTGGTTGGTCACGAAGTCATGTCTGCCTTGTTTTCTTTGGTTAAGCACCGAAACATTATGGTAACCAAGTCAATATGCACTTTGACTTGTTCAGGTCCATAGATTATGCCTGCGGTTAGAAACACTTGTATTAACATGATTTTTTTCGGCCATACTTGATCAAAGCATCTACCATGTGAGGATGTATTTTTCCGTAATCGGTGTTGAAGGGCGGACATATTAGCTTTTGAACATTACATTTGTTCTTAGCGATTAACAGCGCTTTGTTTTAACCACTCATAAAATTTGCGTCAAATTATGATAAGGAATTAATACTGAGTCAAAGACCTGTTAGATGGAATTTGTCACTAGTTTGTCTCTCTCATGATTTGGATTGTGGTGCGTGGATATAAAATCGGAACGAGAAATCGGAGAGCCGAGTTCGAACATCTGTTAAATACGTTGCATTCCCTTAAGTAAAAATGACCTTGTGAAAATTATTATTTCGTATCTTTTTCCAAGTAATATGGGTTAATTAGAAAGACAGAATGTGTTTTTTACTGGCAACCAGTTTACCCCAGAAAGTAATGGCAACCTATTTCGAGAAAATAATGTATGGCACTTAACTGACTGTCTCGCTGAGTGAAATAATCATACGGCGCTTTGTTCCTCGATGCTGCAATTGCTGATTTTTGTGTTCATTACTCATTACTCCCTGCCAGTGGACTGAAAGATAAAATGTTGCACGCAGCTAGATACACATTATCCTTGCCTTTTTCATCATTAAGGACAGCAACGTTATGCCATTCATCTTCCCACAAAGTCTCAGATCCAAAACTGAAGCTTACATCAAATGCCTAGAATCGGTATTGCTGACTTGGGCCAAGAGGATGGTTGATCAAAAACCATGTCTTGCAACAGGACTCTTCCTAGTCTCAAACAAGCAAGGTTGTGACCACATCACCCCATAGATCTGGCCACCTAACTCCCCAGAGCGCAATCCTCTTGTTTAATATGTGTGGCAAGCAGGTGATTTGGAAACCAACAAAACTCCTTGTAATACTGAAGATGAAAAGGATTATGGGTGTATTCACCAAATTAAAAAAGTAAACCATCCAGAAGAGATGCAGGAGATTGTGACATCGTCTAGATGTAATACTTGAAGCCAATAACGATTTTATTGAATAAATTTACTCTTTACTAATTCAAGATATTTTTGTGCAATTTTGGTAAATATGTCTGTCAAAATCCGATGAAAATGTTATTTTAATTTTTCGTAATTTATACAATTAATTAATTGCAACCTCTATTGTTACAAATGGCCATTGATGTAAACAATCAAAGGTGACAGTTTGCTTCATATTTAAAGCAATCTCCAAATCATATTTTATATTGATATACGTGCTGTTTCTGATATTGAGCTAATTAACCCATAAATGTACCATACCGTTAAACTGTATTTTATCACAAAAATATTCTTATATATATACACACACATATATATATGTATGTGTGTGTGTGTGTGTGTGTGTGTGTGTGTGTGTGTGTGTGTGTGTGTGTGTGTTTTTATTTCTACTATTATATTTTATATTTCAGACCGCCCTCGGCCCTTCATCAGAAACAAAATTTTTTTTTGTTTCTGATGAAGGACCGAGGAGGTCTGCAATATAAAATATAATATAGAAATAAACAAATACTGTCAAAAAAACACATTTTTTAAACTCAAAACGTTTTAATATTCTTTCCTACACATATTAAGACAGTATACGTGGATCATCACTTTGCTATATATATATATATATATAGTGTAGTAAACTTGGTATGTAATCCGGGTAAATTCCAAAAGAGACGAACTCAATGGTAAATTCATTTATTTAAGAGTAATATTTTATAACAGATTTTTGATTATTAGTTTGGATGATACATATTTCACCGCTTTGATGTTCTTAACGCGGCTCGTCAGATCCACGGTAATATTTTATAACGGATTTTTGATTATTAGTTTGGATGATACATATTTCACCGCTTTGATGTTCTTAGCGCGGCTCGTCAGATCCAAATGGTACAACAATGGGTAATCGAAATATCAGTCAGTCAGTTAAGTGCCATACGTGATACTCGCCAAGGCTATTTTGTCAGTAAACATAAACAGTGTTTTAGATCTAACAATATTCTCTATTATCTACACACACACACACACACACACACACACATGTATATATATATATATATATATATATATATATATAGCTTTTCTGTTACGTTCATGGAGAGATAGAGACAATAGTGAGGAGATGTCGGCTCAGTTAATTTGAGAGAAAGTAATGAAACAACGTCAGCTCAGTTCATTATCTTTACTACCATTTATTAAACTTTACTAGTTACGAAATCTCTTGTCACTAGTTTGCTCTTTCAGAGTGGCTCATAATTGTAAAATAGCTTTTTTTTCTTGTGCAAAATTTTTTCTTATGAATAAAAGTAAGATACTCAATAGTCAGTCAGTCAGATGAGTGCCATACATGATACACGCTTGGGCGATCATGTCTCGAAAGAAACATGACTGACTGGGCAGAAGATTATCCCGCAGTAGGTTGCCATTGCTTTCTGTGGTAGACTGGCTGCCGACCAAGGCTATAGAACCCAATCTGTCCTGCTATTTCACCCATAACTGGAAGGAAGAGACGGATTAATACCTTTCCCAAGGGTATTTGCGCGTAAGTGAATACAATTGATTCAACTGGAATTCGAACTCGGCTCCCCGAAATCACCCCTGCAAAAAAAAACCAAAAATTTCTTCTCTTTTATTTGATTTTCCGTATACGCCCACTTGTCCATATTAGGACGGACATTTGTGACATTTATATACGAAAAGGTTCTCGTTCATTTGAAAAATAGTCCCGCAGAAAGGATATGGAAGGGTTGACGATTGATACGTGCGGGGAAGGGAGAAAGTTAAAAGAAAAAGGAAAAAAGAAAATGGGTGACTCGGCCAGAGGAAGGAGAAAGAAAAACCGGAGAAAGAAAAAAGGAGGGGAAGCAGATAAGGTCGGAATGGAAGGCGAGGTGCGAGAAAGGGAGGGAAGAAGAGGCGCAATAAACACGTAGCGAATAGATACCAATCTATAAAATACTGTATGACAAGAGATTAATATTGACGCCACTTCTCCTGACCATGTTTCATAGCCTCCGCCCGCTCATAGAAAACAACGGGAAAAGATTTACCTATGAAACTTAATTTCAGAAATGTAGTAAATACTACTTTAAAGACCAAAAATTTATTTTATTTTTTTTTAATCGTATCACCCCGAGCAAGGCGGTAACGCCACTAATGTGCAGGGGGCTACGTAATAGTGAAAAGATTGGAAAAGAGAAAGCCGGAAACCACACCCTAAACAGGGAACAAGGGATGAGCCTCCTAACCTGTTCAATAGACGTGGGTTGAGTGTGAAACCGGGCGATCAGTCTCTAGAGTTCTTTCATCTAACATCGAAAATACTATTAGGCAAAATATGTAGCATGTGTTGTCTTTCCTCTACCAATATGGAATCGACTATTGCTGAACCCCTAGTAGTGAATATAGCCTGTGCCAAGTGGTAAAGGAATGAGTGGTTCAAAATTTTACCTGTAGCAGGTTTCAATAATCAATTAATGATTTTGTAATCAGTCCGCATATCTTTACGAAAGTCTTCTCTTTGCCGGGAGAAGGATTTTGTTAAGTCTTTTTTATTTGTTGGGAGATATTTTAACTGTCCCTCGATAATTATTTACACGTTATAAATATATATTTATATATGCATATATATTTATTTTAGCGTTCCCCTCTTTTATTGCTCTTCATTTTCGTTGCTGTTTTTTGTATAATTTGTGATTCCAACGATTTTGACTTAATGAGATATTGGTTGAAAGAGCTCTAGAGACTGTTAATAAAAATCTTGTTTTTAAAGTCGTGTACAAATTTTGTACCTCTAAACATTTGTTTATATATATATATATATATATATATATATATATATATATAAATTATTAATAATTAAAAAAGAGACAAGATGAAAACTATATTTTATTTAGCCGAAGCGTTTCCTCTACTGACGGACTTTATCGAGGTAAAAAACGAAATGAAATTTATTAGAATAAATCATTTTTTAATCATATCTCCCTGAGCAAGGCGGTAACGCCACTGATGTGCAGGGGGCTACGTAAGAGTGAAAAGATTGGAAAAGAGAAAGCCAGAAACCACATCCTAAACAGGGAACAAGTGATGAGCCTTTTCACCTGTTCAATAGACGAGGGTGGAGTGTGAACCGGGCGATAATTTAGTTTAGTATATCTACTCCAATTAATTATTCTAATATATTGAATATAAATATCAACATTTAAAATCAGATTTAATTATCATCAATTTACATTTTAACTGGAAAACCTCAAAATTTTACCAAACTAGCTAGCCACGTGTGAAATTTAAATTGAAAAATTGGAAAAGAGTCTGATCAAACCATACAACGGTGGCAATCTATGCAGATTATGCCATTAGAAAAGTTAGCTGTTATGCTTTTTCTTTTTTTTTTTAATCATTTCACCCCGAGCAAGGCGGAAACGCCCACTGATGTGCAGGGGGTTACATAAATGTAAAAAGATTAATTAGAAAAGAGTGAGGAGTACAAACTAGTTAGAAAGGAACAATAGAAAGCAGGCGCGATGACAGATACATAGGTGGAGAGAAAGGGAAGGTTATACAGGGGTGGGGAGAGAGCTAGAGTCCAGTGGTTAGTAGATGAGTATTGACTTATTCCAAGAACGAAAATAAATATTAAACGAAAGATAGAAAATTATGTCCAGATGTAATCATACCTGTAAATGCATACTAGGATCATATGAACATGGAGGAACATTTTGAAATAATCCCTGAATAACTATCCTTATTTTTAATATTCTCGGTTGTTTGATAATTCCAGTTGGGCGTTCGTAAAAATAATCTACGCCTGGGTTTGGAAAATGGAAAAATATCAGTTGTTGTATATCGCCAAATGTTAACAAAAGTTTAACATCTAGGTTGCGGAAATCTTGTAATAATCTCTGTAAACTCGTGTGTAATTGAGACCAATAAATTTGATTGCTAAAATCAAGTTCGTACAGAACTTAAACTGGTTCTCAAAGATGAAGACGATGGAAAGTTCAGGCAAAGAAACCCAAATGTGCAAAAAAAATTTTTTGTTTCTGATGAAAGACAGAGGGAGGTCTGAAATATAAAATATAATAGTAGAAATAAACAAATACTGTCAAAAACACACACACACACACACACACACACACACACACACACACACATATATATATATATATATATATATATGTATGTATGTATGTATATATATATATATAAGAATATTTATGTGATAAAATACAGTTTAACGGTATAGTATATTTATGGGTTAATTAGCTCAATATCAGGGACAGCAGGTATATCAATATAAAATATGGACTTGGAGATTGCTTTTAATATGAAGCGAACTGTCACCTCTGATTGTGCACATAAAAGCAAATACTGCGTTCCAGAACCTATGCAATGTAGTAAAATATATAAATCTACCATTAGAAAAAAATACTTAACTGATATGTATCTAATCGCTATCCTTCTTCACGTGTCGTGATCATGGACTGCTATTTGTTGTTCTCACTCTTTTTCCTCTTGGTATCGTTCCTAATCCCGGCTCCGCCATCTATTTGCTCAGGCCTATCAAGTATATCTCAAGCTGCTTTTTTTTTCCTTCTATTTGTCTAGTGTGTATTAAATTCTCCAGGCCCTCCTTCCTTATTACGTGTCCCAGGAACCTCATCTGTCTCTTCCTGTTGTTAAGTTAAACTTTTCTTCTCGTTTGCATCCTTTCCAACACTTCAGCGTTGCACATGTGCTCTGTCAATATTATTCTCAGGATCGTTCTGTAAAACCACATTTCTGCTGCCACAGGTTTCTCCTTTATCTTTGATGAGATCGTCCAACATTCATTTCTATAGAGAAGGACAGATATCACATAGAAATCCAGCCTTCATTACTTTGTTCCCAATAATATTTCCCTGTCTCTCAGTACTCTGGTTAGCTTTTGAAATACGTTTCTATTCACTGTTAAGCTATATAATATTCTATATGCCCGTGAATGTTGGTCAATAGTTAAAATGTGTTGGGTAAATCGCCAGTTCTTTTATTCAGTTCAGAAAATAACTGACACCTCATGCTCTATTATATCTTCAAAAGAGTCATATCAAACCAAAAATGCGTGATTGCTGACATATTTGTGCTAGAATATTTTAATTCCTTCACTACTTTGCAGGTTTGACAGAGATCAAAATGTATACGTGGCCTTCCTTGTAGTTAATGAAATATTTTCCACCATATAAATATTTCCAAAAGAGATTAAGTCGCTAGGCAATTGCTACGCCGTTCCTTATTTCCATGGTAATATTTTTGTCGATTTAAATTCATTGGTTCCGCCCCTATAGATATTTACCTGTCATGTCAGGTATATCTGAACGTTCCATCTCCATTACCTACGAAAGTTATTGCTAAGAAGAAAGTTCAAGTCGGACAGCTTCTACCCTACTACGAAACCACTAATATGTGAGTGTTTTACCAATCACTTAAATATTAATCTTTCCAGATTACGGGTTACCACGTAACCACTTATCTCCTTTGAAAAACTTTATTTTATAATCTTGTTACTTGCTTAGCTCTGGGAAACTGTAATGTTTGAACAAGAGTTTAAAAAAACAATCACATCACAGATGAAGACATTTGAAGCAGTACGTTTTATTCTAGTGAAGAATGTTAAAATACAACTTGTAAGTTAAGTAGAACATGAAATGATTGAATGATGTGGAGAGCACTGATCATCATTGCCTTTGTAGAACTTAGGTCAAAAGAGGAATATGGTTTGAAGGAAGCTAATTCATGAAAGGTGTAATTTTTAAGATTTTTTTGTGGAGTTGAAACTTGAGAAAAAGAAAATATGCGAGGCGTGTGTTGTCTATCCAGGGATCATAGAATTCTGGTATAACCTTGCCATGTCTTCTTCTTCTTCATATTTCTGAAAATGCCCAGTCAGTGATATCTTTTTCGAAACATGGTCGACTATGCGTATATCGCATATGGCACTTAACTGGCTGACACTCAGCAGCGTCAGTAAATTAGTGTCGTCAGTAAATTCTTTGACACTATAATCAACAAGTAGTTTGTTGATCATCTCACAAGAGACAACCAACTTAAAAAATAATATGGATTTCACTTTTCTATGTCCACATTTGTTATTCCCATTGTCATAACGAACGAACTTACTGATTTATTAAAAAAATAAATATATCTTGAGGATTATTGGATTATATTTGACAAGGTATGTGACACATCGTTTTTACACAAGTTATGAAAGACAGAAAAGTAAACTAGTGTAATATCTAAAGTAAAAGAAGAATGAATTAAAAATTAATTGTGAGAAGTCAAACGCTATATTTGTTATCAAAGAGAAATTCCAAAACGTAGAAGAAACAAACCAAGACGGGAACAATCAATTAAAACACCAAAATCAAGCAAATTTACAAAAAATTATTAATATAGGGAGCATCTTAACAGAGGTTGAAGAATATGACATTTAAAACCATGGGCGCACTGGCATAATAAAAATACCTTTGAAACGCTAAGCAAAGTATTAAGAAAGTGGGAAATTTCGTTTCAAACGAAGAAGAGTGCTGATGTTCGATCTCATATACGACGGTCATTTAATAAATAAAAGCAAATGTTTCGTTATAAGGATTTCTAAAACCTTACTTTTTTTTATTTTTCAACGTTGTCTCGCAGCAGTGTAACACACTTTTCCCATCTGTGAACAAGCTTCCTTATTCCCTCAGCGTAAAAACCCTTGGACTGATGTCTCAGCCAATCGCTCACAGCATTTTTGACTTTATCGTCACTTTCAAACTTCGTGCCTCTCGTGAACGCTTTCAAGGGACCAAACAGATAAAAGTTTGAAGGGGAAAGGTATGGGCTGTAAGCGGGGAGACACTGCTGGGAAAACTCGATCCTCCTCTGTTTGTGCTCTGCAGTAAGCATCTTTGGTGCCCACCGGCAGATTATGGACAATTTTATGTGCTGTCCCAACAGACAGTCTCAAAGTCGTTGAAATGTCATCCATTTTCACGCTTCTGTCAGACTGAATGAGGTCATTGACTGATTCGATCACCTCAAGGGTGACCTCACTTCTGTAGGCATCCCAGGCCTGCCTTCAGGCTTAACACTGCTCCGTCCTTCTTTAAACAATCTAGCCCACTTGGCTGAAATATGTGGCACCAAACATAGTTGATATTCTCCTATGAATTTCGAACTTGTTTGCACCCTTCAGCAACCAAAACTTGATAACTTACCTCTGTTCAATCATGGAGCATGCTTCTTGGTCGGCCATCTTTGTTAATCTCCAAAACACTCAAAGTTTTTTTTTTCTCAAACTGCAAAAAAGATTAAATCTCTTTGAAAAAGTAGTAAAGGAATTTTTTTTTTAAAAAGTAAGCGTTTTTTGTATTAAAAGTTCTTATACCAAAACATTCATCTCATTTCTTGAATGATCCTCGTAGTTCCGCTTTTATGGAAGTGAATGTTGGACAGTCTCTTCACAGATGAAGCAGAGACTTGAGGCAACAGAAATTATTAAACTGTTTAGTATATGGGCGCGGTGATTTGTGACATGAAATAATGACTCACGTTTGGAAATAGAAATTTGGATCAAATTTAATATCACTCAGTATGTGTATTTATTAAGATGATCTTATTTGTAATGATTCAATATATTCTAAGTATAAATTTGGAGGTATAAGCTTTGTACTCGGTATCAAAACATTAAATCAAAGATGACGATTTGGAAGGTAAATGATAAAAGCCAGGTGCATAGATTAGGTGTCAAATAACGTCGCTTATTTCCTTTTCATATATAAGAATTTAGTTTGACTGAACATAAGATTTGGTGTTGGCGGCTAAACGAACGGATCATAAATTCCCTCAATACTAGGGACAAAAATTATCGAGGGATTTTAAAAAATAGAAACACAAATACAAATTATTTTTAAAAATTAGAAATATAAACAAAATTTGTATTTAAAAAATATAAATACAAATACAAATAAATTTTTATTTAAAAATTAGTACTAGATATAAAAATATAATTTATATTTAAAAAATATATAAATATAATTTTTATTTAAAAAAATAGAAACACAAATACAAATAAATTTGTATTGAAAAATTAGATCTAAATATAAAAATTTAATTTATATTTTAAAAAATAAAAATACAAATATAATATGTATTTAAAAATTAAATCTAGATATAAAAATATAATTTATATTTTAAAAAATAAAAATACAAATATAATATGTATTTAAAAATTAAATCTAGATATAAAAATATAATTTATATTTTAAAAAATAAAAATACAAATATAATATGTATTTAAAAATTAAATCTAGATATAAAAATATAATTTATATTTTAAAAAATAAAAATACAAATATAATATGTATTTAAAAATTAAATCTAGATATAAAAATATAATTTATATTTTAAAAAATAAAAATACAAATATAATATGTATTTAAAAATTAAATCTAGATATAAAAATATAATTTATATTTTAAAAAATAAAAATACAAATATAATATGTATTTAAAAATTAAATCTAGATATAAAAATATAATTTATATTTTAAAAAATAAAAATACAAATATAATATGAATTTAAAAATTAAATCTAGATATAAAAATATAATTTATATTTTAAAAAATAAAAATACAAATATAATATGTATTTAAAAATTAAATCTAGATATAAAAATATAATTTATATTTTAAAAAATAAAAATACAAATATAATATGTATTTAAAAATTAAATCTAGATATAAAAATATAATTTATATTTTAAAAAATAAAAATACAAATATAATATGTATTTAAAAATTAAATCTAGATATAAAGATATAATTTATATTTTAAAAAATAAAAATACAAATATAATATGTATTTAAAAATTAAATCTAGATATAAAAATATAATTTATATTTTAAAAAATAAAAATACAAATATAATATGTATTTAAAAATTAAATCTAGATATAAAAATATAATTTATATTTTAAAAAATAAAAATACAAATATAATATGTATTTAAAAATTAAATCTAGATATAAAAATATAATTTATATTTTAAAAAATAAAAATACAAATATAATATGTATTTAAAAATTAAATCTAGATATAAAAATATAATTTATATTTTAAAAAATAAAAATACAAATATAATATGTATTTAAAAATTAAATCTAGATATAAAAATATAATTTATATTTTAAAAAATAAAAATACAAATATAATATGTATTTAAAAATTAAATCTAGATATAAAAATATAATTTATATTTTAAAAAATAAAAATACAAATATAATATGTATTTAAAAATTAAATCTAGATATAAAAATATAATTTATATTTTAAAAAATAAAAATACAAATATAATATGTATTTAAAAATTAAATCTAGATATAAAAATATAATTTATATTTTAAAAAGTAAAAATACAAATATAATATGTATTTAAAAATTAGATCTAAATATAAAAATATAATTTATATTTTAAAAAATAAAAATACAAATATAATTTGTATCTGAAAAATAGAAATACAAATATAAATAAATTTGTAATTAAAAATTAGAATTAGATATAAAGATATAATTTATATTATAAAAATTAAAATGCAAATATAATTTTTATTTAAAAAAATCTTGTAATTAAAAATTAGAACTAGATATAAAGATATAATTTACATTATAAAAATTAAAATACAAATATAATTTTTATTTAAAAAAATAGAAACGCAAATACAAATAAATCTGCATTTAAAAATTTGAACTAGATATAAAAATATAATTTATATTTTAAAAAATAAAAATACAAATATAATTTTTATTTAAAAAATAGAAATCCAAATAAAAATAAAATTTGTATTCAAAAAAATAAAAATACATACACAAATTGATGTAATGAATATGCATACACCTTGGTCCCCCATCACAGTAATATTATTGGCTAGTCTCAGCCTTAAATACAGACAAAGGCGGGGACGCCTAGTACTACACCTATTGGAAAGCATATTGACTACTGCATAAGCCTACACCCAAGTATACTGCATACGACTACGACGAATACCAGTCCATTACAGCTACTTGCTAGATTGTCCTACCCGATTACATTTCGAAAACCACTTAGATACGTCGAATTTATATTTCCCTTTCCGGGTCATATCACAAATAAAATTTGTATTTTAAAAAAATACAAATACAAATTTGCCTGAGCTAACTGAGCGTACCTATGTTTGTTACTGCATCGATGTTGAGCGGAACTTAGTTTCAGATTTATTGGAGAGAGTTCGTTAATTGGGGTGAGCAACAACCAAATAAGACCAGTACGCTCAAAATCTCGGTCACAATGACTTGTAATTCCGTGCTAGCACAACAATTGACAGCTCCCAAATAGTTTAATCTACTGAATCTCTCAACACGAAATATGGTTAATATGAATTTTCTAGTGGGCCACATTCTCAGGTCTTTCACAGCAAGATGTCATCTTCTTTTATTAATCGAAGAAATTCGAACATCACTATCACGGATAGAAAACAAATTTTCTTACAACTCAATTACGTACAAAGAATATACACGGACAGGAAATTCAATATGTGACATATGTAGGGGGAGAAAGTCACACCCTCGCGAAAAGAACGTTCGAAGTAAGTCCGCAAAATGTAACACAACCTCCACGTAAGGCGTAAAATTGACGCAGTCCTAAAATAAGGAATTAGTTTTTTCTTTGATAGATTTAGTTCAGTCTAAAACTTATCCTGTCATTTTCAAAGGAATGATTTTGATTCCCACGACAGGTTTTATGTTTTTGTCTTGTGCCAGGCTTATCAGAATGGCGTAAAATGACTGCCGTTTTAAATTAATATATATATTTTAGGAAATTTTTTTTGATTCACAGATATTTCTCGTTTTAGTTTCTTTCAAGTTTGCCGCCTGTCGTCATTCGTGACAGAAAATCAAAACGAAATAGCATATGACCTGACGCAGTTCTAGCACAAAATAAGAAAAAATAAGCAAAAGATGAAACAGTAAAATGAGCATACGGAAAAAATACGAAATTTAAGAAAACACACAAAACACACAAATTAATAATATATATATATATATATATATATATATATATATATATATATATATATATATCACTTTTCTATCACTCACTAACTCTTTATCACTCTCTCTCGCTCTCTCTCTATATGTATAGACAGATTGATAGATAGAAACAGTGTATTACTAATGCTTTATACATTCATAACAAAATAATGCCTGATTATCGATTAAGTTGCGAAGATGATAATCAGATTCCCATAGTTATGATTATATCTTTATTTGCCCAAACACATTATTTTCGATATTTACCAGTTTTCATTCATGAGTAGAATGTATGTCGATAGTTGCCGTATGTCGATATTTTGACGTCACTATTTTCCCACTTCCGTAATATAGCTTGCCTGTGCCCTGTTTGTATAAATAATTTTATGGTGATTGTTTAGATGAACACTGTGTACGATATCTAGTTTCTATAAATTTAAAAACGGTATTATCTTGATGAAAAGGTTTCATTATTTCACAGTAGTAATATAATCTGCATAAAAGATTCTCTTCTCAAAATTCTCGTTTGTAGAATTATTTAAAGCCCTTTTGCTTTCGAAGCAAATTGATTTTCAAAAATTGATATTCAAAATCAATTGTTATCTACTGTCTTCTTCATTCCTCTTCTATTGTTCTCGCTCGTTAATTGTGTTGATCTCTTTCTTACTCATTTGTCTAAATGGCTTTATTGCCTTGCATGGTGGGATGTGATCAATATATATATATATATATATATGTATGTATGTATATATATATATATATATATATATATATATATATATATATATATGTGTGTGTGTGTGTGTGTGTGTGTGTGTGTGTGTGTGTGTGTGCTTGTTTCGCTGTAATACAATTAATCAGTGTGACTAGTTGCTAGACTTCTGAATGCTTCCAGATGAATATGAATGAATAAGACAAGGGAAAAATATTTTGGAGTTAGTGTTTCATTGGTTTTATTGGTTTTATCAAGATTTTAAGTTCTAGAAGACACGTGAATATTGATTATATGAAAGACATAAAGTCAAATTTTGTTCCCTTACAAATAAGCTGTACCTGATAATATATGATCCACGTATACTGTCATAATATGTATAGGAAAGAATATTAAAAGTTTTGAATTTAAAAATGTATTTTTGGACAGTATTTGTTTATTTATATTATTGTAATTTATATTTCAGACCGCCCTCGGTCCTTCATCATATATATATATATAATCGCCTGAAGACACCACTGATGGTAGAAAACTGAGTAGCGAAATAACTCGTTTAAAAATGGAATATATATATATATATATATATATGTATGTATAATTCCATGAAAAACACACACACACACACACACACACACATATATATATATATATATATATATATATATATATATATATGAAATATTTAAAAATTTCGAGATTTAATTTCGTTGTTTAGCCATTTCAGCGAAAAAATTCAAAATTTTTAAATTACTTTATATATTTGTCTCGGTAAATAGATAATACTATTTACGTTGAGCCCTCCACCTTGATCAATTATAATATTAATAAAATTAATATTAATAGGGTCGGATTTGATGATTTTACCAATTTGATCATCATTTTTGGATTTAAAGAGTAGACGTCTGATTATTTATTTCAGATGCCACATTTCCTAAATTCTGGGTAAAAAAGCAATCGGAGTTTAACAGTACTGATGAGCTGTGATACGTCGAAACAGATCTGTCTGCGGATAACAATATATATATATATATATATATATATAGTCTCATGTCCGTAAGTGGTAAGGATAATTAATGTAGGTCTTTTTGATACAAAAAAGTAAAAAGTAGGGAGCAAGGATCCATAAAAAGAGATCAGTGCATAGTATACAAAGCAATATAACACAGAGCAATAAAATACACATAAAAAATAAATAGCTCGTCATCGAAATGATTATAAATGACAATGTTATTTCAAAAGGTAAGTTTTTAACAACTGTCTTATCAGACAAAACTTATAAATTGTTCATTTCTGTCTGAAGAGACTACTGTTTAAAATTACACGTTGAAATAAATTATAATTATAACAGTTTCTTTTGATGCGTTCAGGCTTTCTCTATTCCCTCCTCCTCCTCTCTCTCTCTCTCTCTCTCTCTCTCTATATATATATATATATATATATATATATATATATGTATATATATATATGTGTGTGTGTGTGTGTGTGTGTGTGTGTGTGTGTGTGTGTGTGTGTGTGTGTTAAGGTATACACATATCCTTTATGATGTAATGAATAGGTAATGAATATATATACAACTTGTTGCCCCCTAACTGGAATGTCATTGGCTGGTGTCTTTCTTGGACATACCACTTTAAATAACTGAATTAAAATATTGCAAATGAATTCTAATGGATGCAAAAATAAAAGAGACGTGTATGACACCATTAACTCTGCATTTAAATAAGCTTCTGTACTTTTCTATTCTTTGACAGAATAAAATAAGTTAATAAATATTTTCCGAGATATTTCCTTGTAGGGTAAATATAGCCTGTAAACTTACGTTATTAGTAATACCTGAAGCTATCAGCCAACCTATTTTTATAAGCCTGTGATATTGCCAATATCTACCGCTGTTAAATTCTGTCTTAGCGTAACAGATAATATCAGCATTGCTAGAATTCAACATCTATTTTCCCCTTTTAAATTACATACACGAGATAATGTGCGGTTCTGATGCACTATGTGAATTATTTTCTTTTTGAGAATGTCTCGTCTTTACAAAAAGTTCTTTCGTCACAGAAGAATTTGTAACAACCCATTCCCCATACATAATGACATATTTATTTTATGTAATCAGGAAATTATGCATTCTAAGCAAGCTGTGAATAGATGATAGAAAATATCTCCTCGAAAAAGCTGAATATATATATACGGAGATTCGATAAGATTTTTGTCTAGTAAGTGATCAAGGATGTGCTTTCTGGTGCAGTGTATATCGACTCGGAACGACAAATCGGGGACCCGAGTTCGAATTCCAGTTAAATTGCTTCCATTTACTTACGCACAAATAATCTTGGGAAAGGTATTAATCCATTTCTTCTCTCCAGTTATATGTTAAATAATAGGACATACTGGGTTTTATAGCCTTGACTAGCAACCAGTCTACCGCAGAAAAATTGCAATGTACTGCGTGATAATCTTCCGTTCAGTCAGTCATGTCTCTTTCCAGATATGATCGACCTAAGCGTGTATCACGTATGGTACTTAACTGACTGAAGTGTTCAAGATAGCGTCGATTATTTATTTCTAATCTTCTTAAATCCAAGCAAGGAAATAAAGTCTCTAAGACATAAGAAGAGAATGAGACGACAATAATAAACAAGAATTAAGAATACAAAACTAACGATTGAACTTGCGATTAAATTTTGGAAGGTTATGTTGATTGAGAAGCAAGCAAACGGAAGGGATTTCCTCAAGCAAGAAGTGCGGTGGAAGAAACTATTAGCATAGAATTTATATTTACATCTCGTCATATCAAATACTAGCAGTATAGCCCGGCGTTGCTCGGGTGTAATGAAAACTTTAAAACTAATCCATGGTTCTGGAGCTCAGACTCTTTGGACGTTGGCACGAAAGACTAAAATGTTTCCAGTTAAAGCGAAACCGTAGACTGAAAGAAAAATAAATGGATGTAAGTCAAATTTTGATTTCCTGGTATCGATTTATATATATATATATTATCGATTTTCTGGACTATTGTAAGAACTGCAACCTTGAAACTTCTGAATATCGTTTCTTATGCCTTTGTCTATGATTGCATCGAATTTGATTAAAATCGTACCACACCTTCTATAATTCGATTTTTTCGATAATCGATTTTCGATATTTATCGGGGGTACCCAAAACCTAGCCAAGAACACTCGCAGACGCTTATAGTACAACTGTGTCAATTTTCAAGAAAATCGCTTCAGCCATTTCGGAGTCTATAGATAACGGATACACACACACACACAGACACCCACACACAGACAAAGTTCCATTTATAAATGAGTTTACATAATATGTTTCTCTCAAAAATCTTTTGAATGATGAACTTCTATTTGGACGATGCAATATTCGAAGATTATATTTCTATGAGTAATGTCATCGTAAGTTTCTGTAAGCATGTTTGTTTTTAATTACGTATTATATTTATACGGTTTACTATTCAAACCAGATTGCTATATTTGTTTGTTATAATCCCAACGTCAACATCGAGAATTAAGGACTTTGATAGGGATGTTTTAAGGAGCTCCAAACTCTTAATTGCTGTTGTTTCTAGGTCCACCCTCAACCGGAGTGGGAGAACCAGTGAGGGACCCTGCTTTGAAGAAAATAAAAAACACCGAAATTGAGGTTAAAACATATTATATTTTTTTTAATCATATCACCCCAAGCAAGGCAGTCCACTGCCACTATAGCGCATGGGGCTACATAGAGCGATTGGGTATAGGAAATGTCAGAGGGATGGTGATAGACGAGTTACGAGGTACGTAGGGAGAGCGTTGGGGGGAATGGGTGCGTGTTAGTGTGTTAGGAGGTGTCTATTGACCTTACATTTAAACTCCTGGAGCTTGTAGCCGTCGGGGAAGCAAGCATGCGGAAGGGGATTCCACAGGCGGGAAGTGCGAGGAAAGAAGCTGTTGGAGTAGAAATTGCGGTTACATTTCATCGGATTCACTGAAAAGAGGTGGGACCTAGTTGAAAAATACATTTTTATAATGAAAGTGTCAATAATATATTTTTTATCATAAAACATTTCTACCGGTACTTTGTGTAAACATTAATATTATCAGCAATATATTTGACGTTCGGCGAATTTCGTCTTTACAAACATACGTCAATGAAATCTGAGCAACAATATACTTCTCACAAAGAATACATATTTCATTCATACTAACCTATCTTAAAATCTTGCCGGCATTAATAATTCTTTGAGGTTGATATACCATAAACCATAATAAATCATACTAAACACTGTTGCAACATTGCAATGTTGCGCCGAGTAATTTAGTGATTACCAGGGGAAAAAGTTCTCACAGCGCTTTGGTGAAATCATTTTTTATGTTACTTTCGTCATATCAGTTTGATAGTAAAAAAATGTGTGGCTTTTCTCCATTATTTTAAACAAACATTTAACACAACAAACCACCGGCAAATGTTCTCCCGTTGTAGTTGATCAGACATTGAAAAATAATGAACACATTGCAAATGATAAAGATAGAGTACCTGCTCTTAAAGTACCCTCCATGCGGAGAGAGAGTACGTCAAGAGCAGCTTAAAATGTAAGACATGCTACAACCATTTGATGTGTGCTGATACCAGGATCTTCGCCAACAGCATGTAGTATGTGTTTGATTTGTGGACAGTCGTACGAGCTGGTTTCGGTTTTACTCGATCTATAGGTTGTTGCACCTTATCAGTTAACTTACTACTACACAAATAAAAATTTGAAGATAGACAAATGTACATGAATGAATAATTTGAACTATCGTAAAAATTCTTTAAACCTAATAATTCAAAAAACAAAGGATTTGCAGACATATGTATATATGGATTTTGTTTTTACTTTGGGGCTTATAACTCACCACAAATTTCTAATTGTTTTTGATACAGCACACACACACACACACACACACACACATATATATATATATATATATATATATATTATAATGCATATTTGGACACACATCTTTTGTTTAAACATCTGTCGTTAAAAACATCCCACAAGAAAGATTTTATTTTTCCAGTATTCTTACGTGTTTCTTTTAAGCTGGTGATAAGGAATGTAAAAATGTTCCATAACTATATAATTTTCAAGAGCTTTCAACCACTTCAATGGCCATTCTCCAGGATATTATGGCTCCAATCTTGTTATTTTATCATCATATTTTGACTGTAACGTAATTTATTTTGTGCTTTTGAAAAGAAGCGTTCTTTAATAGATATCACGTGACGTGCGCGAATGAAAATCGTTTCAGCATCTTTCGAGTTTTAAAATTCAATCCATACAACAGCTAACAACAGAAAATTTAATTTCGGAGCACCAAAATATGAGAGATCTTTTAAAAGCGGAATGTTAAGAAAAACGTTGTTCTCACAGCAAAAACAATAATATACTCACAAGCAAAGTAAAATCAGTTGAAAATCACTTACACAGCAAAACCAATATCATCATCAGATGTGCTGACAAATATCAATAACTATGTAGTTCTTAAACGACGAGATTACAGCAAAAGAAATACAAATTATCCTAAGTGACACAGCAAAATTTATTAAATTAAGAAAAAATCACACAGATTCATTAGAAATGGACGTAAATAAACTAATCACAGCAAACAACGCTGAAGTTAGTAATGTAAAAATGAAGAAAATCGTCGGTGATTACCAAACAAGAAATATTTATAATAATGTATATGGTGCAGAGGATATCGACTCGGAACGACAAATCGGGGAGCCGAGTTTGAATTCCAGTTGAATTCCTCGCATTCACTAACGCACAAATACCCTTAGGAAAGTAATTAATCTGTTTCTTCCCTCCAGTTATGGGTTAGATAACAGAACAGATTGGGTTCTATAGACTTGGCTGGCAACCAGTCTACCACAGAAAGCGATGGCAACCTACTGCAGGATAATCTTCTGCCCAGTCAGTCATGTCTCGAAAGAACATGGTCGCCCAAAGCATGTATCATGTATGGCGCTTAACTGACTGAAAGCCTCATAAACCAGGTTTTCCTCCTGGACCTAACATATCACTAATGCTTATACTCATATTTTCGCCTTCTTTTTCTTCATGTGCCGTGTCACTTCAAGACGTAGGTGATCATGGATTTCCACTTGGCTATATTCTTCTTCTTCTTCTTCTTCTTCTTCTTCTTCTTCTTCTTCTTCTTCTTCTTCTTCTTCTATGTGCCCTCTTCTTTCAGGACGTAGGCGATCGTGGCTTCCAAGTTTCACTAAATCTGGTGGCTCTTAGTATGTTTTCTCCTGTTACACCACGCAAAATCCGTTCCGTCATCCACCTGATCAGGCCCCTCAAATATGTTATTGGCTGCCTTTCTCTGTTTCTTTATCCTTCTAACTTGCCTGTTAGTATCAGGTTCTCCAAGCCCTCCCTCCTCATTGCATGTCCCAGAAACTTCAATTGTCTCTTCCTGATGCTCACTATTAATTTTCATTTCTTTCCAAACACTCTCAAAATTCTTCCTCTTGGTATCTCTCCCAAACCTCATTGTGCCATCCATTTGCTCAGGTCTGTCAAGTAGGTCTCACAATGTCTTTCTCTCTCTCTCTCTTCCGCTCTATCCGTCCTGTGAGTATTGAATTCTCCAGGCCATCTCTTCTCATTATATGTCCCAGAAACCTCATCTGTTTCTACCTTATGTTAATTATGAGTTTTCTTCTTCTTACCATCCACTCCAATCGCTCGTCATTAGTCACTTTATCAATCCATGGTATTCTCAGCATCCTTCTGTAAAACCACATTTCTACTGCATCAAGCCTCTCCTTCATCCTTACGAATATTGTCCAATATACACTGCTATACAGATGAACTGACATCACATAGAATTCTGCACTTCTTTCTTTGTTTTCAATAAGATTTTTTCTGTCTTTCCGTATTAAAATTCTTAAATCACATAATTTATCCATACATACCTGATAATTACAGCATTGGATCAATAAATGAATTCATACATATATTAAAAGCAACTATACTCAAACATAATATTCTAGGTTCACTAGACGAAGAAAATCTTTTTACTAACGATCTAGATGAAAAAAATCATTGGATATAATTTGTTACTGTCTCTACAAACACCCGTTAATCCACCTTCAGAAAATCAACAAGTAGTTCTTCGGGTGTTACTGATCGCTTCTAGCAAAAAGAACTCTATTTGATGACCGTATTGGTAACACCTACGTCGAAACTGACAGAATCAATATGAAAAACCGATTCGAACATAATTTCTCGAAATTTTACACGACTTACATCAAAAACAAAGTGTTTAAAACAACTAATAAACAAGGGATGCATACAAGGTAGACATCTCTGGTTTATCAGTTATTTTAATGACGACTTTTTTGCTTTGATGAAAAATAGGGACAAAATTGTAAATGTGAAATCAAATTTTGGAAATAAATCAATCTTAAAATTTAACTAAGAACTCATGGACAGTAACAAAATCCTTTTTTGTGAAGACATATTACATGCGACCTATCCAAACAGTGCAAAAAAAAAAATATTGACGCATAATTTACAAGAACCTTTTACAAAATTTCTGGTGGAAAATACAAAAATACTGTTAAAATCAGAATATCAAAAGCATCTCGCTGTAAGAGAAGGACTATGTATCAAACAACACTTTCCTAGCATCAACCATACATTATTTAACAATGAAAGTGGAGTTTTGAAGTTTTTTTTTATAAATAGAAGAACTCTCACGCGAATTACAGTCGTGCGCTTCACGTAACAGCTTTCCAAGACCGAATGACTAATTAGAAAGTGTGCGTGTAACGCGTTTAGGTGTCTAAAAGATATTTATCTGACTAAAGTGATGCTTTTGTTTGAATTATATATATGTAGATAGGACTGCGGAGATAAAAACACGAATATCTTTGTTACAATTATGCAAGAAGACACACATACCGATGCCCTAACAATATGTATCTGATTCCCACTACCCAAACATGGTGGTATAAAGTTGACTGGAAAAAGACTAGGCACCCAAACCACAGGGGCCCTAAAACACTTGACATTTCTCTTTAAAAGAATGCGTTCCGTCATTTTAAAAGTCTTATTTACCTTTTAGTTTATATATATATTCATATATATATATATATATATATATAGATAGATAGATAGAGAGAGAGATAGATAGATAGATAGATAGATAGATAGATAGATAGATAGATAGATAAGTAAACTCAACTCATCATCTAAAGTGCCTATAAATTATAAATTATGTCGACGAGCTAATATGTTCATCTTTTCAGACCACGATTTTGTATTGTCGAAAGGAATTGCAATTTATAATCACTTTAGAAGATTTCTTGAGATTTTTATGCAGATTACATTGCTCTAGACAATATCCACTGAACTATTAATCCAGTTCTATCGCTTAATATCTTTTTAAAACTTTTATCATTTCACCCTAACTAAATCGGTTTTACTACCACTGGTGTGCAGTCAGTTACAAAAGGGAAAATGATGAGAATGAGGAACAATTTATAGACTGTATCAGAGAATGTGTAACAGTACTAGGTCCGACCCTTTTACAGTGAAACCGATGAAATGTAACCGCAATTTCTACTCCAACAGCTTCTTTCCTCGCACTTCCCGCCTGTAGAATTCCCTACCGCATGCTTGCTTCCCCGACGGCTACAACCTCCAGGAGTTTAAATGTAAGGTCCGTAGACACCTAACACACTAACTGACACCCACTCTCTCCAACTCTCTCCCTATGTACATCCTAAGTCGTCTATCAACCTCCTTCTGACATTTCCCATACCCAATCCCTCTATGTAAACCCCTGCGCTATAGTGGCAGTGGAATGCCTTGCTTGGGGTGACACGATTAAAAAATAAATGATAAGAATTCTGGTGTGATGAGAATAGAGTGGATGGAGAAATGAACATAAGGAAAATAATGCGAAATAAAAGATGACAGTTGACCTTACATTTAAATTCTTGGAGATTGTATCTGTCGGGGAATCAAATACACGGAAGGGAATTCCACAGGATAAAAGCGTGAGAAAAAGAAGCTGAGAGGGTAGATGTTGCGGTTGCATTTTATTGCTTTCACTGTAAAAGGGTAGGACCTAATTGCTAGTTTAAGAACTCGATCCAGCAAATGCCTTGAAATTATTTGTAGAGCGAAGCCACATTATACTGGTGAGAAATTGACTCCAGCTGAGCTACCAAGTCGTGATCAGGTACATTACAGATTCTCCGTTGGATTTTGTCAAGAACCCCGAGGGGAATAGCAGGGACATCTGACCAGGTGTGGCAGCAGTATTCAATACACGGGTGGATGGTAGATTTATATATGTGCAGAATGTATTCGGACGGGAAAAAATTCCTTGACGTACACAGTGAATTATGTAGATCTTTTTGAATTATTCAGTCCGTTTATGGACTTGGCATTATCTATCTATCTATCTATCTATCTATCTATCTATCTATCTATCTATCTATCTATCTATGTCTCTCTCTCTCTCTCTCTTTCTCGCTTTATGTGTGTGTGTTTGTGTGAGGTGTTGGGGGGGGATCATGCATTGTGTTATATATTTATAAAATTTGTTTCTTTTAAAACCAAGACAATTTTTTGATTATGTTTTTTTTTTATTAACTGTTTTTTTTTCAATTATCAAACGTTGTCCGAATTCTAAGTGCTTTCGCCTTTCATAAGCCGTTTTAAAAGACATTAATAATATTTTCCTCATACTAAAATTACGTTTTGGATTTTTACATTTATTTATGCGTTATACTATAAAAATGAAATGAAATAAAATAAAATGAGAAGGAAAATTATGAAAACAAAACATACAGAACGCAACATACTACCACGTGATCGCATGACATTGAAACTAGCATGCAGAGTTAAAATATATTTTAAAAAATTAATAGAGTTAAATAAGTTTATATATCTGAACATATTTTAGCTAAACAAATATAATCTGACTACGAAAATAGCTTATGGAAGCCGAACACGCTTAGAATTCCAACAATATTTGGACAGCCTTGATCTAGATGTCAAACTGCTCGTCAAAATAGAGAAAAAATTGAATAAATCTAAAAAAGAACATTATTTTTCTTATACAAAGCACACATTTTTTGGTGAGCGCGTGTTTGTATGTTTAAAGCCTGTAAATTTTGCAGAATGTAATTTTATTCTTAGTAATGTGTTCATCAATAGAGAATTTTTATTCTTCTTCTTTATGTGCCATGTCTTTTCAGGACGTAGGCGATCATGGCCTTCCGCATCTCCCTGTCCCTGGTGGTTCTTAGAACGCTTACTCCTGTTGCACCATGCAACCCTTGTTCGATCATACAGCTGATCAGCTCATTCAAATATGTTATTCACTGCTTTCTCCTGTCTCCTTTTCCTCTATCTGGTCTGTTAGTAACAGATTCTCCAAGGCCTCCTTCCTCATTGCATGTCCCAGGAACTTTAGTTGTCTCTTCCTGATGCTCAGTATGAATTTATTTTTCGTCTCCATCCTTTCGAAAATCTCGTCATTGATCACATGCTCGGTCCATGATATCTGCAGCATCCTTCTGTAGAAACACATTCCAGCTGCTTCAGTTTTTCTTTCATCTTCGAAGATATTGTCGAACATTCACTGACATATTGAAGAACCGATATCACATAGCAATCCAGTACTCTCCGCGCTGTTTCTAGTGAAATTGTCCTGTTTCTTAATACTTTACTCAACTGCTGGAATACTTCCTTTGCCTTGCCAAATTGGCCTTCGGATCAGTGACGCACTTTCCGTCTTCTATCAGAACACTTCCCAGGTATTTAAATTTCTGTACCTACATGAATTTAGAGTCCCTCACCTGCAATTGGTATTCTGGGCTACCCTTTTTGCTGACGACCATGCATTCAGTTTTCTTGCAGTTTATTTGTAGTACTTTACATGCAAAGAATCTGAGCATCATTTGTAATATAACTTCCCGTCTATGTATTTTATAAACGAAACCGTAGATGAAAAAAGTTACGTGATCTAACATTATGAAACATAAATTATTATTGATACATGTCTAACATAGCCGTCTAAACACCCATTGAATATAAAAAATTACATCATTGTCGTTATCATCACGCATCACCTCTTGTGAGCTGTGGCTTTCTTGAAGTGTCAGTCGATTTCGTAATGTTTTGTTAATTTCTAACACTTTAGCTCATTCCAGGGTTAGTCTGTAGGGTGTCGTCTCTGCACCCCCACGCTACAACATAAAACGGCATCATATTTATTTTTGGTTTTAGTTATACTGAGAATGTTAGATTGGATTTTAAGAGGCAGTAGGGTTATAGAAGGAGTGGTCCGATTTTAATCAAATTTGATACACTCATAGACAAAGACATAAGAAACGATATTCAGAAGTTTCATGGTTTCAGTTCTTACAATAGTGCAGAAAATCGATAGTATATATATATATATATATATATATATATATATATATATATATATAAGAGGCAAGATGTTTGTGTGCATGTCGGTTTATCTGCCTGTATGTCTGTATTTTTTCAGCCCTTTTATTTTAGTTTTTGCTTCGGGTTTGGCTCTAAGTAGGGATAATTGTAGTTCTTAGTCTCAGCCATGATACCATTTATTGAGAGGACTTATTTAGCCTTCAAAATTCAGTTTACGACGAAAAAATCTTATTTGATATCGATACCAGGAAATCAAAATTTGACTTACATCCATTCATTTTTCTTTCAGTCTACGGTTTCGCTTTAACTGGAAACAACTATTACTTTTAGTCGTTCGTGCCAACGTCCAAAGAGTCTGAGCTCCAGGACCATGGATTAGTTTTAAAGTTTTCATTACACCCGAGCAACGCCGAGCTATACTGCCAGTAGTAAAATAACATTATTCTTTTGCCTTCAACACTTTTTAAATTTATATCGTATATAGATACATATATATATATATATGTGTGCGTATTTGTAAATATATATATATATAAATATATTTATATCGTATATATATATATGTGTGTGTGTAAATACATATACACACACACACACACACACACACACACACACACACACACACACACACACACATATATATATATATATATATATATATATATATATATTCTTCATTTTAAACGAGTTATTACTCTACCTATGTTTCTACCATGTGGTGTCTTCAGGCGGTTTGCAGTAACTTATCTTACCATTTAACTTTTTTTTTAAGAATGCTCATGATATGTTGATTTTTTAAATGCGGACGTAACGGGGAATTTTTAAACGTGCAATTTTAAAAATTACAAATATTATAACGTTTTCATCCTTCGTTGTATTAACCTAATAGGCATTTTTAGCATGGTTAGATTTATTCATAATTTCTGTTCTTTCATTGAATAATTCATTTTTGTTTAGGATTAGCTATATCCCCTAACTTTTCATTCTGGCACAGTCTACATATTTTGCCACCGTTGGGTGTTTTCACTATACTCCACTTTATGTCTGTGCCTTTTCTATATTTTAATTCCAATTTTCACAGGTGGCTACCCAATTTATGTACAATTTTTAAAGTTTTCTATTTGAAATGTACACTTATTGTTGAATCGCCTGGTCCCTAAAAGTGTCTTTGGTTGATCCCTAATGTATTTTGTTTTGACGATGAAAACATGACCATAAACTAAATAATTAAAAAATATATATTTTTCCATTTGTAAACGACTACTTACGCAACCGATGTTTCTAACACAAAAATCGCTCGAAGACGCCACTCATAGTAGAAACCTGAGTCGCGTAATAACTCGTTTACAAATGGAAAGTATTCAAATATTCTACAATATAATTGTATTGAACAATTTTTAATACAAATGTGCACTGGTCAATTTTTTAAACAATCAATATATATATATATATATATATATATATATACACCCTACCATCCATAATCAATAAGCCACACCAGTGTTTAAACAATGATGTATTTCATACTATTTTTTAATATTTATTGCCAAGTGAATAATTTTAATGAAAATATAATGTTTTTTGTTAATGTTGCACAATAACATGGGAGTTAAATGAATTTATAAATATTTAATAATTACCTATATTGCCATTTCATCAATGAAATAATTAAGAAAATTTAGGGTAAACTGGACGAGTTCATCTTTGCTTCCTTGCTTTGTAAAATTTTGCAAAGTAATAGCAACAAAAAACGGATATTCATTTGCCAATAAATACTAAAAATAGTATGAAATACATCATTTCTTAAAAAAAAACACGGGTAGTCTAATAATTATGGCCGGTAGTGTATATGATGTTAGATAGATGCTTATGGATATCAATAAACATACAAATGGATACACACGCAAATACAAGTATATATATAAATATTTTCTGCCGTTAAGAAAACAGTGGCTGATGTAATCTAACAAAGATATAAAATATATATTAATAAATATACATATTATTCTACGCATTTAGCATAACTCGGCGTTTCATGCGGTATGAAATCATCAGGTGTTAATAAACTGATTGTTCAAGAATTGAATTTTGTGTTCTCGCGTTGTTCCTTGTAGTTATATTTTATAATGCTACGTGTTATTTTTAAATTTTTAATTGTATAAAGTAATTTCTGGAAAGTGTTCTAACAGAAGACGCAAAATGCGACACAGAGATCCAAAGGCAAAATTGCATGGCGAAGACGCGTTACAGAAGCTTAGTAAAGTATTAAGACACAGGAAACTTTCACTAGAAACTAAGAAGAGAGTACTGGATTGCTATGTAATGTCAGTTCTTCAATAAGGCAGTGAATGTTGGAGAATATCAACAACGATGACGGGAAAACTTGAAGTAGCTGAAATGTAGTTCCAGAAAAGGATGCTGCGGATATCGGGGACCGAGCACGTGAGCAATGACGAGGTGTTAGAGAAAATGGAAACAAAAAGGAAAGTAATATTAAGCATCAGGAAGAAACAACTGAAGTTCTTGGGACATGCATTGATAAATGAGAACTTAGAGAACCTGATACTAACAGGCCAGATAGAGGGAAAAAGAGACACAGGAAAGCAGCGGATAACATATTTGAAGGGCTTTATCAGGTGGATGACAGAACGGGGGCTGCGAGACGTTACAGGAGAAAGCCTGCTAAGAGCCACCAGGGATAGGGAGACGTGGAAAGCTATGATCGCCTACATCTTGAATGGACAAGGCACATAGAAGAAGAATTTAATTTGATATGGTGTAACACATAATGATGATCTATGAAAGGAAAACTTTAAAAGTAAACTTTAAATAAAATTAATTGATAGGATAAATTTAGAGCAGAGGTTATTGGTTAGTGCCACTGATTCAAGTAGGATTACTTGTTTTCCTTTAATTTTAGGGTAAAAAATACATAAATGATACAAATATAAAAAATAAAAAAAAACAAAATAAAAAAATCAATCATAAAAAATAGTGTAAAAATGACTACATCGGATAATTTAGGTTACTCCGGGTAGACGTATTTGAGGAGATATATATTTCTATGTTTGCATGTGGTCATCAGGGCACTTTCATATTTACTAAATTAGAGTTATTGAAGTGTTTTAAGTCAACAAGTCTTTTTAAAATGCGTAAGTTAGATTTAGTCCCTATTCCATTATAAAACTTGATTTATGCGATGATATCCCAGGTAATAGTTATTTTTGTTAAACTTCCAGGAATAGATTTTACTGTATTTACTATTACTTGAATGTTTTTTTATGATTGTAATTTCAGCATTTTTTGTTCTTTTCAATAGAGCCAAAATAAAATTAAAAATCGCCATCTGGACAGATGCAAATTATACTTTCGTTCATGCACTTGAAGTTTAGCTTACTTTACAGCAGTTAATTATTTTAATTTAATTACTATTATCTATAAAAGAGTTATTATTTTGCAAGTTAGACTGTGTTGCATTGTACTTATTTAATATAATATTGTTATGTTGTGATCTATATTTGTAGATGTTTTTGACGCAACTATAACTAACCTTAACTTTTAGTTGAAAATATCTCTGGTAAAGAAATGATTGAAATGCTTGTGAATTAAATTTATGAAAAATAGTCTGTTACTCTGAATAACTGAAATAAGGAACTGCTAATATTTACATTATTTAGCATAGATTATTATCCCAATCCTTGTTGTTTTAATTGCAGCATTTTTGCCGTTGCACCCACTTCTGGACGTTATGAGATAAATAATTTTCTCTCCAGGGAACAACAGTGGAGAAATCCCGGCAGACCTAAGCAGATCGATTTTCATAGCACTGATGAGAAACCAGGTGCAAAGGAATGTGAACTCAACTAAATGATCAGTTTAATGTGTCACATAACAAAACTCATTATCAGATTTCTGATTAACAGGGCGCGCAGTAAAATCAGACCAGAGATAGGAGGGAAACAGTGCGCTTTCGTCAAGGACACTGAAACTAGGAACGCAATATTCATTCTAGAAGGGTTACCGGAATCAGAAATAGAAATGCGAAAGGACATATATCTGTATTTAATCAAATATGCATGATCCTTCGACAAAGTACGGCACAAAGACCTGGTAGAGACGCTTTGCAACCTTGACATATTTGGGAATGACCTTAGATTAATTGAGAATTTTTACTGGCTGCAAATTGCCTGTATACGGACAGTAAACTAGTTCAGTAGTTACACGAAGATTGAAAAGGGTGTAAGACAAGGATGCGATTTCTTACCGGATCTATTTATCAACCTATACAGCGACACCATTCTGATTGTTCTAGACGTCCTATCAAGGATTCGTCATTGGTGGACACAGTATGAACAATATAAGTCACGCAGATGACACAGTGCTGATAGCGGATACATGAAAGAAACTACAAAATCAACCTACAGGAAGTAGTTAAAAAAGTGCAAAGAAAAGACTACAGATTAACTACAAACAAACTGAATGCATTGAAATCAGTAAAAAGAGGAGGCCAAAATTCCAACTATAAGTGACGAAAATCAAACAGGTGCAGGGAAGTTTTCTAATCGAGGACGGAAAGTGCAGTACTGAGATCCGAAGACGTATTGGCATTGGCAAGGATGCATTCCAAAATATGAAGAGAGTGTTAAGAGACAAGAAAATTTTGGTGGAAACAAGAAACAAAAAAGGCACTGGATTGTTATGTGATAACTGTCCTTCAAAATGGCAGTGAATGCTTCTCAAAGATGAAGGAAAGCAGCCGAAATGTGGTTCTAGAGAAAAACACTGAAGATAGTTGAACGGAGAACACGAGCAATGGAGAGGTTAGACATACGCTAAAAGGAAGCTGATACATCTGAAGAAGACAGCTGAAGTTTGTGGGACATGTAATGAAGAAAGAAGGCTTCAAGAACCTAATCCTCAAAGTACGGGTAGCGAGGAAAAGAAACAATTGGAAGCAATTCAAGACATAATGGACTTGAACAGATAGATAATAAACCAGGGATTGAGTGTAATAATAAACGAAAAGATATTAAAAGCAATAATGTATAGGAAAAGTGGAGGGCCATAATTGCACATAGTTATGAGTCAATCTTTTTCCAGTGACATCAAGTACCCCCTTTCTGGCTCAAGGACTGAACTCACAATGTTCCCCAATGATACTATGTTTCCAAATTAACGAACTAATGATTTAATCTACAAAGTTACTGTCGAAAGAGACAATTCTGAAAGAATTAATGCATTTCTACGCTTGGCTTACTAGAAGCTTCTCATCGGCCAACGTCTGGCAAGTAATTTCTTGAATTTCTACTTCTTTAAAATTAATTCTGAATGATAGTTGAAATGCCATAATCAAGTGAGAGATTACAAGAAACAATAGAGAGTTAGACGTCTGTAAGAATATTGCACATATGCTAGACTATAAGGAAAAACTTAGTAAACTCAGAACAGAAATAAATCCGATACAGGATTCATTAATGAATATAACAAAATTAAGCGACAAAAAAGCTTCAAGAACAACAGCCGATGGATTAGAGTGTGTAACCAGAAAACAGCAATGTAGTGGATTAAAAATCCGTTTTCTAGATGTGATGGCCTAGTAACGACCGTGCAGTGGATAATTTTGCTATGTCTGGTAGGGTACTTCTGCTATTTCTTTTGGAGTTCTCGGTAAAAACAAACAAAAAAAAGAATCTGCAATATTATAAGTCCCGATTTGAAAGTTCGGCTTCAGTCACTTTCTCACCGACGGGATGTGGCTTCTCTCTATCTTTTCTATGAATATTTTCACGACTTCTGCTCTAATTCCCTGGAGACCCCTCCTGGAAATTACTCGAGATGCTAAATTGACAACTAGGTCCCAATATTTTACAGTCAAAACAATCACATGTAATCTACTCTAGAAATTTTTCTCACACTTTCTGCATGTGGAAGTGCCTTCTGTATATTTATTTTCCCTGTACCTACATTCCCCAACAGATTAAGTGCTACGTATATTGTCATATTTTATCTCCTCGATTCCTGTTTTTCTCTTAATCTTTTTCGACACCCCCTGTACTTTGCTTTTTTTTCACTCTCCTCCCATGTAATCCCCCATTTGTACCGTGTAGTGTACTATTAAACTCAGTGGGAACAATGCAAGCAACAAATGAATAGTAATAATAAAAAGATTAATGTTGAAAAATGACTCTTCTCTCGTAGAGTAACCAAATTAATCAGTTTGAAATTCACTGAAAATTAACCGAAGGGCATAACGATCTAAAATTTATAATAACAACGAAGATCGAGAAAATAATCCGCATGAAAATAATGTATATATGCAAAGGTGTGACTGGAGTTTTTTTATAATCATTTCACCCCAAGCAAGACAGTTTCACTGCCACTTTTGCGCAGGGGGTGGGGTTAGATAGCGGAAAGTGATGAGAAGAGTGGTTAGTTATAGGGGATGTCAGGAGGAGGGTAATAAATTAGAAAAAAGGTGTAATGGGGTGGAGTGGATGGATAAACTAGTTTGAGAGAAAGGATGCAAGTTGTTGAAATAGGATATATCTCTTGAATTTACATTTAAATTCTTGGAGAATGTTGCTGTCAAGGAAGCAAGTATATGGAAGGGAATTCCACGGGCGGGAAGTGCGAGAAAGGAAGCTATTAGAGTAGAAAATCTAGTAAATTTAAGTATTGTCAAAATTATTTTATATATATATATATTTTTTTTTAATCATTTCACCCCGAGCAAGGCATAAATGCAACTGATGAGCGGGGGGCTAGATCACTGTAAAAGAATTAACTAGAAGAGAGTGAGGAGTACAAACTAGTTAGAAAGGAACAATAGAAAGCTGAAAAAGCAGGTGCGATGACAGATACATACGTGGAGAGAAAGGGAAGGATGTACAGGAGAGGGAAGAGAGCTAGAGTCCAGTGCTTAATAGATGAGTATTGGCATTGCATTTAAATTTCTGGAGGTTGTGGCCATCAGGAAAGCAAGAATATGGGAGCGAGTTCCACAGGCGGGAAGTGCGAGAGAAGAAGCTGCAGGAGTAGAATTGTCGTCTGCATTTTGCTAACCTGACTATAGTTTTCCAATTTTCGAATAACATGCATATCGTGAAGAAAATAATGGATAAAATGTATCAATGTTACCAATTATCCGGTTGCTAGACAGGATTATTATTTCTGGCCAATGTAGTCCAATTTTTACATGCCAAGATTCTTTAATTTGCGTTTGGGCTGGTGAAAAATTTACTCTGTTACATTAGAACGGGCTGTCGAAGTGATTCGGAATATGCTACTTACTGGCGTGAAGCTTCAGATATAGATTAGACGTTATAGTTATCTTTGATGACTTGTTTATAAAGTGTCACGGGTAATAAACACATGTGAATATTTTACGTCTAATAAAATTTATATTTCATACAGATCATTAACTTTGAAGACATTATCATTCAAATATGATAAATCATTATTTTATTGAAGACATTGCACTGTCAACATTTCTGAATATGCAATCGCTCATTGAGTTCGATGCACATTATTCACATAGAGGCAGAATCGGTTTATAGTTTATACTAAATACTCAATTTTTTTTCAAATATTTTTTTTAATATTCCTTTGTAAATGTGTGGAACAGTCTTTAATCCCTGGAAAAAGAATTGGTAGAAAAGATATTAAAGACATTAAATCGTCCGAAATATTATCCTCTTGGTATTATATAATGTTTGTCATGAATGAGATATCTGATCTAAATCTAAACTTATTTATAAATAGAACTTTGTCTGTGTGTGCATGTGTATGTGTTTCTGTGTGTGTCCGTTACCTATAGACTTTGACATGGCTGAACCGATGTTCTTGAAAATTTACACAGTTGTATTATAAGCGACTCTGAGTGTGCTTAGATAGGTTTTGTGTCGAGGAACCCCCTGATAAATATCGAAAAGTGACAATCGAAAAATTCGGGTTATAGAAGGACTGTTCCGATTTTAATCAAATTTGATACACTCATAGAGAAAGTCATAAGAAACGATATTCAGAAGTTTCAAGGTTGCAGTTCTTACAATAGTGCAGAAGATCGATAATATATATATATATATATATATATATATATATATATATATATATATATACACACAATGTTTGCAATTTATTTAATCTCATATATATATATATATATATATATATATATATATATATAGTAGCGGCCATAATATAAGGAACGCTAATAAGAAGCTAGGCCAATATTTAGAGGCAGAATTTAAATTACAGTCACAACTTTAAAGTACGTAAAGAGTAAATCTAAAAATCCAAAAAACATAGTCAAACACATCCATAAAAGAAAAGAGCACAAGCAAATAAAAACTTTTTCAAACAAGTCAATCTTTGATGAAAAGAAAAAGATTAAAAAATGCCTTAAAGAGATATCTCCATTGTTGTAGAGGAATATACTCTCCTACCCCGGAATGTATATGGTCCGGTCTATAAAAGACTAGAGCGAACTACAGAGCGTACGTCATTAGACAGGAGCATACGTCACTACACGAGAGCATACGTCACTAGACGGAAGCTTTCTTCACTAGACGGACTTATACGTCCTAGGCAGAGACATTGTCTACTTAATTGTTATACCTGTTACTATTCATTGTTGTTCTTATATGTCCATTGGTTTATTGTACTGTGGTATAACAAATCTCTATTAATTTATCTTCAATGTTATGTATTATTCTTGCACTATTCTTTTCCCTGATTATCCCCTCTCGGGATATATCATCCATAAAAATATTTTAGAATACAAAACTCAGCCAAATAAACAAACGAAAAATAATAATAAATATCGAAACATTATTTGATTCAACCCACCGTTTAACTTTGAATTAAAATCCAAAATAAAACAATAACTTTTTTAATTACTAAATAATCACTTCCAAAAAATCGCAGAATTGAACACAATTTTCAATAGGAATTCAATCAAATTAAATTATATTTGTACTAGTAATTTCGAAAATTACATAAAAAACTAAAACGACAGAAATCTAAATAACAACGTAGGAAATGCTCATTAACAAAGAATGTAACTGTAGGGACAAAACACAAATGCCCACTTAACGGACTATGTAATTATGTGATTATTTAAAAAGGAGAGGTACATGACATAGATAGATAAATATTTCAGGTCTACCTGTTTTAAAATCAGATAGAATAATCAGAAATATATTATATTAAATATATATTTAAACTAGAAAACATTAAATATTTTACTAAACTGGCTAGTTACGTGGGGAAATTAAAACTAAAACGACTCCTCCCTAATTCTCAAATTTTTGGTTGATTGAAAGTAGCAGTGGTGCGTTCGTAAAAATTTCCTTTGCAAAAGGTTCGGAAAAAGAAAAAGAGAAACTGAGGCAGAGATAAAAGGTAGAACATAGATAGATAGATAGATAGATAGATAGATAGATAGATAGATAGATAGATAAGCACAAACAGGGGTAGATAGATAGATAGAGAGAGAGAGAGATATATAGATAGATAGATAAGCACAAACGGGGATAGATAGATAGATAGATAGATAATGAATTTCTTGTTAGGTAATCAATATGTGAAAATTATTTATAAGATTACTAACACTTTACTAAGCTTAACAACAAATACGAAACCGCTATGTTTCTCTTCGCAATCTGATTAAATCTAAAGTTTGGTGTGAAACCAGAAGTGAAATTATGATAGGTTACAGAAATGTTCTCATGTATCGTTATGAAATTATTTTTTTTTCTGGTAATTTAGGAATTAGTTTGGCACATATCTTTTTCGATATTAGATGGGATTTATCCAGGCTCGAAATCCTAATGCAGAAATTAAAACTACACAGATAATTTTTCTCTCACGAATTTGACAAACTCGAAAATCTATTTTGCACACTATATATCACCATTCTAATAGACGATCGGTAGAACGAATTGTTTCGGGAATGTCATGTTAAAAAATTCAGTATCAATGATTGATAGACATTACTGAATTAGTTAAAGTTTCTTTTTCTTCTTGAATGGAAGTTACATGATATCCGCCATCAGACATACAAAACAAAATGCAAAAACAAATGATTGGCATTTAGACTGTACGAGTGGACGTCCACGTCAAAATTAACACAGCGGAACCGCATTTCACAAGGTAAGTAAAAAGGCTGCCCTAGGCAGATATGTCAAGAAAAAAATTCCAAGCTAAAGGTGGGGACGCCGGGAAAACTTGACCAACAATAAACCCAATGGCGCTCTTCGTGTTTACCCTCCAGCAAGCAGAGTCTATAGGTATAATTCTGTGTGTCAAATATCTGGTGACTTATGATATGACAGATTGAAGTTTCCATGTTCAGAAGGCTGAAATATATTTCAAATAACATTACTGTTGCAATTTTATAGCAGGATTTGTTCATAATTCCAAGCCGTCCATATTGATATTATTTTATTCTCACGTACTAATTTACGTGAGAAAATATAATGAGTTACAACTACATACCTGCACACTCACACATACTCACAAACGAACGCGTGCACACACAATAATAAGCAAATATATATACATATATCAATATATATATTGTTGTGGATCTTCGTCGCCAATTTGTCGTGGAGTTTTAAAGAAGAAACTTCGTCACAAAGTTCTAGCGACTGTTTTTTTGCCAGAAGTAATACACGGAATACAGGAGGTAGGTCCAAATACTGCATAACATGAACAATATATATAAAGTAGTGTTAGTAGGAAGTAACTAGAAAAAAGTAAGCCTGAACGGTACAGTTACGCTGCTTATTACCTAACTAGTAGGCGGCTTTAAGTGCGTACTAGCTATCGTCTCTAACTGCCATGAACTGATGTTTTTAACTGCCTTCCTTCAGGTAATTATATAGTAAGTAAAGAAGTCCATTCTTTGAAGGAGGGCACCATTAATATATATATATATATATATATATATATATATATATATATATATAGTATTGTGCAAAAATATTAGGACAAGAACTATTTTATGCTTTATGAGGCATATTGACAGAAAATAAACAATTTAATTATAGCAATTTTATTTGACTTATTTAAAAAATGCTTTAACAAGAAAAAACACTTGTTACAAAATAAACTTTAATATTTAGTATAATAGCCTTTTGCTTTGATCACAGCCTTCATTCGGTTAGGCACTGCCATAAAAAGCTTCTTCAATGATCTAATGGTATCTCTTGCCAAGCATCCTTTTATTTGTTCACAAAGTGTGTCTTGCGATGTAACATTAGAATTATCATTTTATTTTAAAAATATCCAATAGATGTTCAATAGAATTGAGATCAGGTCTTTGTAGGGGCAAATTCAATTTCCGAAGCCTTCCTTCCTCTCCTTTTTAGTTAAATAATTCTTACAAAGTTTTGTATTTTCTCACTATATTTGAATTTCAATGAGGTTTTTAGAAAAATCACTTCCGTCCTAATATTTTGCACACTACCGGTAGTGTGAAAATCTGCTAGGACACGGGTGATTTTAAACTTTATTTTGAAGCCCCATGAAAGATAATATATATATATATATATATATATATATTCTTGTCTATTAATATTGTGACCTACTATTTTTAAATCGTTTCTCCTCAAGCAAAGCAATAACTGCATTGAAACGTAAGTGGTTAAGGCAAGTGAAAGATGACGATAAAATGTTAGTAAAGAGAAATGACTAGACAAAAAGATGACAATTGTCTCTACATTTGAACTTTTCAAGATCTTACGTGATATGAAATCCAGAAAATTGAAAAGAGATTCAAAAGCGAGTATTAGAAGAGAGAATACACGAAGAAAACATATAATGACACCTAAACATTTCAGCAATAAATCGAGGAGACTTAGTTGCCAGCTTAATATTGCATCTAAATTCATGCGGTCGAAGTACCAACGAGGAAATATCATTAGAACAATTGCTACGGATGTATTTATAGACAAGACAAAGCAAAGAGACATCACGATGATGGGAAAGTGACTGAAGTCGAGAAACGATCTTTTTGTCAAAATTGGCTAATATTAGGCACTTCTTTCTTTTTCTTTTTATGTAATTGCAAAACTTTTTAAGTGTAGTGATTTCTGGCAGATGTATTTTACGACTCTGACGTGCGTGAAATGTTAAGTTATTTATATGAAAGAAAATATAGTTTTACCTTTTTAAATAAGTCAAATAGCTTCAAAAATTCTACAATTTAATAGAAGCTAAGTCTAGACCTTAATGCAATAACAATTACGATTGTTAAAAAATACAAATGCATCAGATATTTTCCTAAGTCCTTCATGTAAACCTCATGATATATATAGAATTACTATTATCATGAGTTTGCAGGTGGATTGCCTGAATGAAACTGGAGAATTTGCTGGCGCTTAAAATAAGCCCGCTATACAAGGAAATTCTGATCTATAAAATTTATAGATTGAGATACTAGATTAGCAATTATATCCCACCATTTTACAGTGAAACAGATAAGATGTAATCGTAATTTCTACTCCAACAGCTTCGTTTTACGCGCTTCCCGCCTGTGGAATTCCCTTCCACATGTCTGTTTTCCCGACAGCTACAATCTCCAGGAGTTGATATGTAAGGTCAATAGACACCTCCTATCACACTAACTTGCATCTATTCTCCCAACACTCTCACCATCTACCCAACCCTCATTCTCAGTATCCTTATCCGTCTATCACCCTCTTTCTGACATTTCCCATATCTAACCATCCTTTCTCACCACTTTCCCCGCAATGTAACCCCCTGCGCAATAGTGGCAGTGGAATGCCTTGCTCGGGGTGAAACGATTATAAAAAAAAAAATATGCAATTGTTTCTTCCTTTATATTTTTAGTTTTTCACTGTAAATAATGCTTTTCTAAATTCTATTAGAGGTAAAAAAAAAAACTCGTTTTTTGACTATTTGCAATATAAAATAAATTCCTTTAAATTTTTTTTTGTTTTATCATTAACATCAAAGATAAACATTATCGCTAGAAACGGTGTTTTTTATAACTTACTCGTCTGTGCGCATGTGCCTTGTGGTGCATTGGATATCAGCTCGGAACGAGAAATCGGGGAGCCGAGTTCGAATTCGCATTTAACGCATTTAAGACAGACACGACATTCCCTAGTTCCAGATTTACAGATTTACAGATTTGTAACTCCGCCCAACGTACACAATCGACCTATCTTCATCTCCTCGATATTAATTTGGTGAAGTGGACATATTAGAAAAATACAGAGTTCTCTCGCCATTTCTCAGCTCTTTTCTGGAAGTATCACTTTTTCGTGGGATTTTAAAAAAATGTATAGAAAAAATATATATATAATTTAATATAAAAATTAGTTGATTTAAAGTATCTAATAGTAAAATAGGTATTTTCTTGTCAGAAAAGGATGTGCTTTGTGGTGCTGTGGATATCGGCTCGGAACGAGAAATAGGGTAGCCGAATTCCAGTTGAATTACTTGCATTCACTTACGCGCAAATACCCTTGGAAAAGGTATTAATCAGTCTCTTCCCTCCACTTATGTGTTAAATAACAGGACAGATTGGGTTTTATAGCCATGGTAGGCAACCAGTCTACCACAGAAATCAATGGCCACCTACTGCAGGATAATCTTCTGCCCAGTCAGTCATGTCTTTATCAAGACATGATCGCTCAAACATGTATCATGTATGGCGCTTAACTGACTGACTCATCATAAAAGGTAAAATAGCTACAAACAGTAAAAAAACATAAATTACATGAATTATAAAGAATATTGTACCATTTTGCAAAAATAAAAAAAAACTATATTCACTGAAATTATTTCTGTGGCTAGAGAACACAATGGTTCTCTTCTTCTCAAGTGGCATATAACAACAGGAGACCGTACACGAATCGCTGTAATGTTTAACTGCTAATAAATCTGAATAGATTTTTACATAGCAAAAGAAGATTTTTTTTATTTATGTGTCTTTTTCACACTTCCCAATTACGTAAGCTTAAGTAAGCTTAAGTAACGTTTTGTAACACTTGTGCAATGCGAGTGTAAAATACATTACGACATATACAATATTTTCTACTGTAACGAAAACCAATGTTTTACTATATTTTTTAATAATTCCAACCCAAGCAAGGCAGTATTGCAACTGGTTCACAGGGGCTTGCATAAGAATACTTACCCCGTTCCCCTACTGGAGCCAGATGTGAAACAAGTTCCTTTTTAAATTGGGGACCCGACCGCGTACAGACGGGCAGAGGGACAAAAATTCCCCAGTCCCCTCAACCACCGATTGTGCTAGTACCGGTGACAAGCACGTAGTCTACCGCTATGCTGAAATGGGTTGGCGCGGCCGCGGGACACTGTTCCCCGGGACGGGACATCTATCAGAGTAATTTTTCTCAGAAGCAACCCTATTCTCGCGGACGGAGCTACAACTGAGGGCCCTTTGTGTTCGAGGACAGGGACGCAACTGAGAGATGACTATGGTCCCTATCCGACACAAAATGTGCTAGGTAAATATAAGAGGTGAGTGATGAGAAAGCGGTGAGTGATGAGAAAGAGGAACAAGTTACAGGGGGAAGTCAGAGAATTGATAAGAGAAAGATGAAAACACTGATGTGAAGAGAAATGTATGAGAGCAGAGTTGAAAGAGAGAAGAACATGATACAAGGTTTGTCAGGGAAGGGATGCAAGTCAAAGAGATAAGAGATCGCAATTGACATTACATTTACATTCTTGGAGATTGTAACTGTCAGGGAAGCAAGTATACAGAATGGAATTCTACAGGCAGGAAGTGCGAGAGAAAGAGCTGGTAGAGTAGCAGTTGCAGTTGCATTTGATTAGTTTCACTGTAAAAAAGTGGGTCCTAGTCGCCAGTCTAGTAGCTCGAGTAAATTCATGCAGTAGTGGGTGCACCAGAGAGCTAAGCTCATCGAAGTAGAAGCCTTGAATGTATTTGTAGAAGAGACAGATGGAAGCCACATTACCTAGGTGAGAAAGTGACTAGAATGGTATGAATTACATTGCAGATACTCCGCTGGATTTTGTTTAACTTGAAAACCCGAAAGCGTACACCCGAACCAAGTAAAAGCTTTGCCCAATTCCCGTAATTATCGCTTACGCTGGTATCGGTATGACTACTGATCTCGTCTCTTTAGTGCAATGGTTGAGGTGCAGTCTCGGGGAATTGTTCGCTGGGACCGGATACCTCACAGTATTTATTTTCCTCAGCTCCGTCTCTGTATGCAACTGCTGTATGGATATTTAACTCATCTCCTGACTGAGACGTGACGTGACACAAGGTCTACTTTCTAGTGGGGAGTTCAAAAGCTTAAATTTGTCCAGGGCCCAAAAATGTCAGCTCTTCCACCTCAGATGCACTTGCTTTAGTAACAATCATCGATCAATCCCTCCAGTGCAATCGGGTGGTTTAGCGTCCGGCAGTTGTTCCGTGGAACCTGAGACCTCTCAGTAGTTTATTTTTCTCAGCTGTGTTTCTGTCCGTGGACAGAGAAACAACTGAGTCGCACTTTACCCGAAGAACGAGACTGACGTGTGCACCAAATTTAGAATGTTTGGGTGAAGATAAAGAAGAGTTTTACAACAACAGTGAAGCTTTGAATGGAGCGAAATCAAAGTAAAGATGAAAAGCACAAGCAACAGCAGCGCCAGTACCAATATGGAGGGCGAACCAATGAAGAAATTCTCCAGCCTCAAATACATGAGACCAATCTATAACGCAGAAATCCGCACACGGATCACCATATTGCGATGGTCAGATTGGAAAGGACTTTAGAAGAGCAACATCAACTTCCATTCCAAGTTCAAGATTCACAAATTGCTGGTTGTATCCATCCTTCTCTACAGACGTGAAACTTGTAAAACCATGGGCTTACGGCCATATCACGTTGAATACACCGGTTGTTACTCAATCACCGAAGTTAAGCAACGTTTAGCTTGGTCAGTACATAGATGGGTGCTCGCTTGGGAATACCAGGTGCTGTAAGCGTTTAAAGACGGATGTGCATTGTGGTGCACTCGATATCGGCTCGGAAAGAGAAATCGCTGAGCCGAATTCGAATTCCAGTTGAATACCCTGCATTTACTTAAGCACTGGTAACCTTGGGATAGGTATTAATCCGTCCCTTCCCTCCAGTTATGGGTTAAATAACAGGGTAGGACTGGAGAACACTGACCTTAAAACAAATCCCAATGAATCTTGAAACTTGAAAAGAAAAAAGTATTACTAGACACAAAACTTAAATTGCTGAAAGAAAAAGGTATTACCAGCAATAAATAAATATAATTTAGTAGGCATTAAATGACCCGCCGAGGTTGATATACCATAAAAACAAAACAACCAAAATGTAAAAACCATGATTGACGCAGGAAGAAAGCATCCATCCATTCGAGAACAAAGGCTTAAATAAGCTCATTTGCTTGTTTGTAGGAGAGAAAACAAATGAAAACATCAAATGAAAACAGTTGAGTGGAAACAATAAAAATTTGTGTCACAATGACGAATGAGGAATAAGATTTAAATTTATTAATTTTTTTTTTTAATCATTTCACCCCGAGCAAAGTAAGAAATGCCACTGATGTGCAGGGGGCTACATAACTGTAAAAAGATTAATTAGAAAAGAGTGAGGAGTACCAACTAGTTCGAAAGGAGCAATAGAAAGCTGAGAAAGCGGGTGAGATGACAGATACATAGGAGGAGAGAAAGGGAAGATTATACTGGGGTGGCGAGAGAGCTAGAGTCCAGTGTTTAGTAGATGAGTATTGACTTTGCATTTTAAATTCTGGAGGTTGTAGCCGTCAGGAAAGCAAGAATATGGGAGCGAGTTCCACAGGCATGAAGTGCGAGAGAAGAAGCTGCAGGAGTAGAATTGTCGTCTGCATTTGGCTAACCTGACTGTGAATGGGTGGGACCCAGTTGCCATCGGGTTGCACGAGTAAACACCTGTTGAGGAGACACCAGTGACTTAAGATTGTCCGAGCAGAAGCCTTGAAAGTATTTATAGAACAGACAAAGGGAGGCCATATTTCGACGGTGGGGATGTGGCTGCAGTCTAGCCGCCAGATCGGTACCTATTACATTGCAAACTCTCCTTTGGAGCCTGTCATGAACACTGAGGAGAACGGCAGGGGCGCCTGACCATAAATGGCAGCAGTACTCCATGCACAGACTGATTGTTGACTTGTATATATGCAGGATCGATTCAGGCGGAAAAAACATCCTGGATCGACATAGCGACCCAACATTCTTAGCAGTATATTTTGCTATGGATTCAATATAGTGGTTCCATTTGAGGTCTGAGATCAGGGTAAGTCCGAGGAGGCGTAGTGTATTGTTCTCCGGGAGAATATTTTATTCACAGCTAAAAAATGAAATATGAAAACTTAAATATTTTTTAAGCGCGAAGTAGATAAAGATTGACGTTAGAGAGACCATATAGCGAAAGTCAAAAAATGTACGTGATTTTTTATTTGCTGAAAATAAATCAATACCGATGGAGATGTAACTAACTTAAAGATAATTATAGGAAAATACAGAATAATATCTAAAAGAGTAAAATGGAAATTTAAAATATTTTTAAGCAAAATGATACCCAAAACGAATGTTGAATCTTACGAAGATTAACGGAAAACTTAACCGAATTTCATAGTTATCACAAGCATATACCAGGTTTTCTGTAGTGAGGAAAATAACATCCAACTTGAAGAGCCAATCAACAGTGATAGTCACAAAAACTACTGAAAAAATACGCAAAGCAAACAGGCACTGCGATAAAAAAATCCATATCAAGGCAGAAATTGATAATAAAAGCCGACTGAAAATATAGGAGACGATGAACGAGACATAGCGACAAAACTCATTGGGATTATCTTGTATCAGTCTGAAGTATTCAGGGTGGAGGCAATGTACATATAAATGTTAAAACTGGAAAATGCTATAAAATATGTAGAAAAAATTAAAATCCTTAAGAACAATTTTTGGGGTCTTCAACACTCATATATATATATATATATATATATCGTTATTCAGCAATAAATTGAACAATTGAACACGCTTGGCTAATGTAGGAAAACAGTCATGCTTCAATCCTAGCTGGAAGGAATCTGCAGTTTAGTCATATTTATGAGCTGTGATACAAAGAAACATAACAGAATGAGGATGACTATATATATATATATATATATATATATATATACAGAGAGAGAGAGAGAGAGAGATGTGTGTGTGGGTGTATTAAGGCATCTACTTTTCTCTTAGGCATGTCAAATTAAATAAATCGCAAACGTTGTGTCTACTTCTTTTTTAATAAAATCTGCTCATACTCACGGATAATCTTTTGCGTATTATAAGTGAAAGATATAAGAAAGGTTACAGCGCATTTCTTATATGTTTCAATTATAATACGTGAAAAATTATCCGTTAGTATGAAAGACACAATGTTTGCAATTTATTTAATCACACACACACACACACACACACACACACACACACACACACAATATATATATATATATATATATATATATATATTTTATTTTTTCATTTTCATTTTTTTTTACATGGAACTGTGTTGCTGAGGAGACGTGAATTCTCTCTTAGAGATTTCATGTTGAAATGTTCATCCAACATTTTTGAATTTTGAAAATTTACTTTAACTAAATGAATAAACAGATAAATAAATAAATAAACAGATGAAAGAATCAAGTGGTTGTCCCAATTTGAAGTGGTTTTGGTCTAGGGTGACCTTTTCAGTGAGTAAAAATTATCCTATAGTCGCCTTGGGTTATCTTATAATCTTATATCTATATAACGTGGAATATTTGGTAAATTCCAAAAGAGACAAACTCAAAAGAACTCAATGTTAAATATTTTATTTAACAGAGTAATATAATTTATAAAATATTTTAGCTATTCTACAGATTCATGGCAATACATATTTCGCAGCAAGCCTTGCGGCACCTCAGACCCAAATGGTACAACAGTTAATATTCAAAATCATCCAGAAAAGAACCACATGCAGACACTCACGTTCCCTATCGGGAGTAGATATTTGTAACGGCAAACTACGAACAATATATATATGATTTTTCAATTTTCTCTTTTTCTTCCTTTTGGTCCTGGGTATGACCGTAAACTGCATCTTGCAGCAAGGCCTCTGATTGGGGGGTTGTGTGGAGCATGTAACCACGTCTTAATTGCAGTTGTTCCCAGGTCCACCCTGACCCGGTGTGGTAGCACGTGTTAGGGTCCGAGCTATGGACAAATAGTTAACCCTAAAACCGAGGTCAAAATCTTATGAAAGTATTTACCAATAAAAAAATGTTACCAGCAAAATTTTGTTGAATGAAAAATGTTACCAACAAAACGTTTTTGAATAAAAAATGTTACCAACAGAAGCTTTTTTGAAAGAAAAATATTTCCAACAATAACTTTTTGAATGAAAAATAATTGAGATTTAAAATAAAAATACTTTTCCGGTGTAAAATGACGCTTTAGATTTTGATAGGCCGTTAAACAGGAACAAACAAACTTTTCTTCTTTTCCTTTTTTTTTTTTATAAGCGTTTCGCCCCGAGTAAGGCATGTCACTGTCACTACTGCGCAGGGGGTTACATAGAGTAGAGAAAGGATGATTAAATATAAGAAATGTCAGAGGGTGGGTGATAGGCGGGTAGGGATACCGAGAATGATTAAATATAGGAAATGTCAGAGGGTGGGTGTGATAGGCGGGTAAGGATACCGAGAATGAGGGTTGGGTAGATGAGAGTGTTCTGAGAATAGTTGGGAGTGAGGGTGATAGGAGGTGTCTATTGACCCTACATTTAACACCTAGAGATTGTAGCCGTCGGGAAAGCAGACTTGTGGAAGGGAGTTCCACAGGTGGAAAACGCGAGAACAGAAGCTGTTGGAGTAGAAATTACGGTTACATCTAATCTGTTTAACTGTAAAAGGGTGGGGCCTAGTTGCTAATCTAGTATCTCGTGTAAATTCCTTCTTAGGCGTCAACAGTGATCTAAGTTCATCGGAGCAGAAGCCATGAAAGTAGTTGTAGAAAGGCACAGGGAAGCCACATCACGCCGGTGAGAGAGTGGTTGCAGCCGGTCTGCCAAGTCAGTATCAACCACGTTACAGATCCTCCTTTGTATTTTGTCAAGAAGAACAAGGAGAGCAGCAGGGGCACCCGACCAGATATGGCAGCAATATTCAATACACCGGCGGATGGTACATTTGTATATGTGCAGAATAGCTTCAGGTGGGAAAAACTTCCGGTCCCTGCACAGAGAGCCGACTTTCATAGCAGTAGATTTGGCAAAGGATTCGATGTAGTCATTCCATTTGAGCTCAGCCGAAATTGTAAGGCCAAGGAGGCGTAGTATTTTACTCTCTGGGAGGCTAGCCTGTCCCATGCTAATGGGAAGTAGATGCGATTGTCTATGGTGGTTAGTTGAGAACAGCTTCGTTTTAGAAGCATTGAAATTTACTAGCCATTTCCTACCCCAGGCCACTACGGATTGTAGGTCCTTTTCAAGTACGGCAGCGAGGTTCGATATGTCCTCCACACTCGTTTTTTGATCGATGCAAGAGTAGATTGTTGTGTCATCGGCATACATGCCGACTTGGGATCTAATGGCGTCGGGGAGATCATTAATGTACATCAGAAAGAGCGTGGGACCTAGGATAGAACCTTGAGGGACGCCTGTGTTCGTATGGTAGTTTTGGGAGGCATGCCCATTTAATACTACCTTCAATGTGCGGTTAGAGAGGAATGACTGGATGAGGTCAAACAGATGTCCAGTTATCCCGTAGCTCCGCAGTTTGTACAAGAGGCCAGCGTGCTAGACCCTGTTGAACGCTTTGGAGATATCCAAGGCAACGGTACGGGCTTCACCATTCTTGTCAAGTGACCGGTATATGTACTCGGTAATGGTCGTTAGCATATCAGCAGTAGACCTGGTGAAGCAAAACCCGTACTGTTTGTCAGAGAGGCCTTTGGGCCGTGAGATTCTGAATCACCTCGTCGTTGATAATGGCTTCGAAAACTTTGCCAAAGATCGGAAAGTGACTAATAGGACGGTAATTGGCGGGGTCTGAGGTTCACCAGAATTCTTAAATATAGAAGGACTTCCAACAGGCAGGAAAACAGGAAGCAGATAGGCAAAGGTTATAGAGTTTAGAGAGGACAGAAAAGAGTTCTGGGGAACATTTATTCAGTACTATGACTGGGATTCCGTCACCGCCGCTCGCTTTGAGTGGGTCAAGTTGTGCAATTATCTTGACGACCAGCGAGGATGTAATGTGGACGTTATTTAGTTGAGCCTTAGTTCTGGGTGGGAAGTCGGGAGTAGCTATTTCTAACGAGTCCAGTGTCGAATTGGTGGAGAATCTACGGTCAAAGTATTAAGCCTTGTCCGCTGGGGAGGTGAGAACTTCAAATTCATAGATTAGTGTGGGTATTGAAGTCTTGCTCTTGTTGAGCACGCTTTTGCAGAGTCGCCAGTAATCTTTGGAGCCAAACTTAGAGGATGCTATGCGTTGCCTCATTCTGGTAGCAAACGCCCTCTTAGCTTCGTTCAATATTTTTTTACACTTGTTCCGTGCTGAGGCTAAAAGGCGCCTGTTTTGGTTCGACGAGCAGCTTCGAGAGAGCCGGAAGAAATGGTTCCGGGGGGCAATGGCGGCCGAGCAAGCGGGTGAGAACCAGGGGGACGAATTTGATATTAGTTGGAATTTCCTGGCCGGGATAAAAGCATCGATACCAGCCTTAACCCAAGAGATCTCGGAGGCACAGTCTTCGACAAGAAGATGGAAGACGTTGTTCCAGGGGACGTCGCAGAGGAATCTCGGAACGAGTCCAAGTCTGCCCTCTGGTAGCAGTATGATATTCTGCTGCTCTGGTTTTCTTGGGTAGAGTTAGCGCAGATTGAGATGTTGACGGAGACTACGGCGTGGTCAGAGTTTCCGAGGGGGCAGAGTTGCCTGGTAGTGCAGGAGTCTGGAATGGAGTTAAAGCAAAGGTCGAGTAAAAAGTCCCTTCCGTTAGGGTTATTAGAGAAAGTCCACCACTTGCGTTTTCAAGCCACTTGGTGTGGTGGGCGTTAAAATGGCCAAACACAAATATATGGGCAAATGGGTGAGAAGAAATGGCCCTGTCGATATTAGTACAGATGTTATCATGTACCGTACAGTCAGAGGAAGAGGGGGAGCAGGAGGAAGAAGAGATAGCTAACCGAGCTTAGAATTGAGAGATGGAAGCACATGAAGGAATGATCCAGGGATTTAAGAGATGTGACCCTGGATAGGGGTAGTTGTTCGCTGACTTATACCCCAAGCCCATGCATATGGACATTGGAGTCCTTCCTGAAGAGGGGAAGGTAACCAGGAACGAACAGCTCCGAAGAGGGGATAGAAGGGTCAAGGTTAATCTCACATATAGCTAAGATATCGGGAGAGTTAGTTAGAAGGAATTATTCTACACTATTAAAGTTACTGCGAATACCTCGTATGTTTGTGAAGGAAACGCAGATAGGTTTGGGCGATTTATGACTAGCTGGTTTAGTCTTGCTGTTTTGTTTGTTTAATTTCATGCTGGTTATAGTTGTGTATAGAGAGAGGTCTAGAGAAGGGTCAGATTGTCGTTAATTGCAGCAGGTGAAGTATGGTGATTGGCGCCGCCTGTAGCATAATGTGGCCTCGGGGTTGCCCATGGGAAATTCATGCAGGGACGCCCGTCCATGCGCGAAATGGCACTACAGGAACCCCGATAATATTCAACTGTTGATCAGAGCAACCTCTCAAGACGCTACGCAAGAGTTCGGGCTCCTAATTACCAGTCGGATGCAGCAACCAGGAAACTGCCAACCCGGTACCCTCAGAATGAACAGACGTTGCCGCCATACTCACCAACTGCAAAAAGTTTCCGAACCGACATCAAGACCGAAAAAGATAGAGATGAACCGGGAACCCCTTCCTAAACAAGAAGCAAGGCGATCACCTCTACTCCTGTCCAAAAGAAGTGGGTGGAGTGTGAGACCGGGCGATAGTAGGTACTATCTACTCCAATTAAAAAAAAAAGAGTGACTGAAGTTTACTAAGTTTTAACTTAGTATAAGTTGAAAATAAATTTGATAATTAAAAACAATTTGCACAATCATAGTCGCAGTGCATTATAAGAGCGACTAGTAGAAAACTTAGGTCAGTAACAAAATAAGATTTTGTTTTTCCCATTCAATTCTGGATTGTTTAACCTGCCCCTTTGTAAGCAGTAACAGGGAGTAGTGTGAGGGTAGAATACATTGAAGTGGGTGGGGGGACATCTCGAAGCCATGTATCTAGTTTGCATGGGAGAAAGAAGAAGAAAGAAAAAGAAAAAAACATGGCCGGTCTTTAACTACTTTAACTACTTTAAGTACTCAGAATTCCTACATATAACCGAAACCCTAATATACCAAAACTAAATTTGATAATTAAAAACAATTTACACAATCATAGTCGTAGTGCATTACAAGAGCGACTATTAGAGGAGGAGAAGAAAAATTATACAAAAAAATATAAGAAAAAAATAATAAAAAAAAATTTCAAACATACAGCAAAATAAGATCAGATTAGCTATAACTTACCAGTTGAAGGCTGACTGACAGAAAAAGTTAAGAAAATTTCGAAAATTATCTTCATTTTGTTTTTCCCTTTGTTTTTTTTATTAATGATCAATATGGATTTGTTCGTTAGTTAGTTTAAATAAACAGCTGACGATTGTATTGAATTCTGATGTCGGTAAGAAAATATATATAAGTTTTATATATATATATATATATATATATATATATATATATATATATATGCGTGTGTAGACTCTGACATTAAATCTGTTTCATGCTTTAACGTAATTTTCAGTTTGCTGACTGCCTTCAAGTAAGGAACACTGGCCTTCCGCGATGTCGACATTTTTTACCGTTGCTGTTCTATTTATAATCGCAGTGTGTCAAGTATTGAACAGATTTATTCTATAATAATAGTATACTATACATATCTATCTATCTATCTATCTATCTATATATATATATATATATATATATATATATGTTTTGAGGATTACTTTATATATATATATATATATAGTCATCCGCAGACAGATCTGTTTCGCTGTATCACAGCTCATCTTTACGGTTAGACTCCGATTGCTTTTTAACCCAGGATTGAAACTTGACCGAATTGGCGTCAGTCGGCGGTTCTACCTCTGAGCTATTGGCGCTCGGTAGAAGAAGACAGACTTTTAGCGTGTTTATTATCATTATATGCGCCCAATAGCCAGAGTGCTCTAATTCATTCTACTAAATAAGCAATATTGTAATATATATATATATATATATATATATATATATATATATATATTGTGCGGATTAATATATAAAAATGAATTTATACGCATGATATATTTGAATGATAAACCAACAAAGTGTTAAATATAAAAGTCAGTTTGTAAACTTTCGATTTATTTGGCATGTTTTGACAAATGAAATGAAGAGGTAAAAAAAGAGTTTTATTTCAAAGAAAAAAAATCGTGGTTGGCGAGACAAAACGTGATGCAATTTAATCGTTTGTGGAGTTTGATTGTCTTTAAGTGTATCGCTAAAGGAAATACTTTCTCTGTCAGTTCAATTTTATATTATTTGTTTTTGATATATGTTTTTATTCATCGATTTCTTCTAATTTTTTTACTAGGTTTTAAATCCGAGATAGATTGACCTTGAAGATATCTATGATAAAGAAAAACGCAAGAAATCTTAATTATTATCCGAAACGAATATGTGACTAGAAACAAACAGCTTCCCTATTTATCATATTTACCTATTTCTTTGTGTTTTTCTTCCTTTTCCTCTTTCTTTCTTTATTCTTTACGTCTTCTTCTTTGCCTTTTTCTTCTCTTTCTTTGCTTTCTTCTAGTTTACCACCTTCCTTTTTGCATCCTTCCCATTATTTTCTTTCCATTTTTCGTTTTCTTCATTTCCTTTTTTGCCTCCTCCTCCTTTGTTGCTTTCTTCTGCTTTGCTTTCTTTTTACACCCCCGCTCCTTTTTTCTCCTTTTTTTTTTCGTCTTCTGGTTTGACTTCTACTTTTTGTCTCCACGTTCTTACTCTTCTTTTTTGGATTCTTTTTCTGCTTCTCCAACTTCTTCTTCTTCTTCTTCTTCTTCTTTGCCAGCTCTTTCCTCTTTGTGTACTTTTTCTTTGCCTGTCTCTTTTTTGCCTCCTTCCCTCTTCTTCTTCTTCTTCTTCTTCTTCTTCTTCTTCTTCTTCTTCTTCTTCTTCTTCTTCTCATGATTATTATTATTATTATTATTATTCGCTTTCTTCTTCTTCTTCACTTTCTATTTTGCCTGCTCCTTTTTCTTCTTCGCCTTCTATTTTAGAATTTCTGAGCAATAGGAATAATCCAAAACTGTTATTCTGAGAATTTTCTGGGCAATTGGAATCATCCATAACTGTTTCTGTGAGCCTATCGAAGAAATTAGAGTAATCCAAAACTGCAATTTTGATGTTCTTCTGAGCAATCAAAGTTATCTGAAATTATGATATTGTTGTTTCTATGAGCACTAGGAGTCATCCAAAACTGCCATTTTGAGGTTTTGCCGAGTATACTATATTGAAGTATCGAGAAATTGTTCAAAAATATTGTTCGAAAACTATTATTCGAAAACAATTATGTGAAGAATATTTAAACAAATTTTTAAATTGCTTGAATAAAAATTAATCCACAAAAATAGAGAACTTATAATTATTTGAAATATCTATGTTCGAAATAAGTCTTGTTTTGAGGTAGTCAATTCTGAGTTACCTAGAAATAATAATAATCCACATGAAAGATTGTTTGTTCTTTATTGCAGCAATTTTCATCCCACCATTGTAAAATATGAAAATTCTGAGACGCCCTTGCAAGAGAACAAGTCTTGCAATATTATATTGAAAATAAAAGAGCCGGTTGCCAAAGTATTAAAATTGCCAAGTATTGTCGCGACGTAAATGGAAAACACAATTATTAGTAGCATCTTTAAAGGGTACTCATCAATAGTAGACTATAACTTAGTGGCTTATGACTGGATATCCGCTGTGGTATAATGGATATCGGCTCGGAATGAGAATTAGGCGAACGGAGATCGATATTCCAGGCGAATTTGTTTCATCAGCTTTCACAAAAATACCCTTTGGAAAGATATTAATCTCTCTTTTCTCTTTAGCTAAGGGATGAATAGCACGAGAGACTGGGTTTTATAGCCTTCTTTGTGACCAGTCTACCACAGAAAGTAATGGCAAACTACAGCTGGAAAATCGTCTGCATACTCAATCATGTCCCGCAAGGGAAATAATCAATCAAACTTGTCTCACACATAGCCAGTAACTGACTGATCAAATAGTTAGAAAGATTTTTCGTACTAAATTTTTTTATTAACAACTAGCAGTATAGCCCGGCGTTGCTCCGGTGAAATGAAAGCTTTAAAACTAATCCATGCTCCTGGAGCTCAGACTCTTTGGACGTTGGCACGAAAAACTAAAAAGCAATAGCTGTTTCCAGTTAAATCGAAACTGTAGACTGAAAGAAAAATGAATGGATGCAAATCAAATTTTGATTTCCTGGTATCGATATCAAATAAGTTTTTTGCTGTAAACTGAATTCTGAAAGCTAAATAAGTCCCCTGAGTAAATGGTATCATGGCCGAGACTATGAACTACAATTATAACTGTTTAGAGCCAAACCCGAAGTTAAAACTAAAATAAAATGGCTGAAAGAAATACAGACATACAGGCAGATAAACAGACACACACACAAACATCTTGCCTTTTATATATATATTATCGATTTTCTGCACTATTGAAAGAACTGCAATCTTGAAACCTCTGAATATCGTTTTTTATGTCTTTGTCTATGAGTGTATCAAATTTGATTAAAACCTGACCACTCCTTCTATAACCCGATGTTTTCGATTATCGATATTTATCGGGGGTACCTCGACACAAAGCCTAGCAAAGAACACTCGCAGACGCTTATAGTACAACTGTGTAAATTTTCAAGAAAATCGGTTCAGCCGTTTCGGAGTCTATAGGTAACGGACACACATACAGACACATACACATATACACACACACAAACTCAGTTCCATTTATAAATAAGTTTGGATATTTGTATTTCGAGTAATTATTATTTTTGTATTATCTCTTGTATTATCTCTTTTAATTTTAATTTTTTATTATCATAATCTAAATTGCATTTCGAAAAATTATAATTCAGTATAATTGTTCTTTTGATTAATTCTCATTCCAACAATTTACAATTTGAATAAATATTTTTCGAATAATGGTTTACTAACAACTATTTTTTGAACAATATTCACAAAAGCAACCGACGTCGTCCGGAAAACAATATAATTTTAAAATAATAAAATTTACATGAGATAAACAAATCATCAATCATGTTAAGCAGCTGACCTCGCAAACTTTACATCGACTAAAATTGAAACTGAAAGGATTTAACTTAGATTTTTTATTACATGAATGTTAGATTTTCTTTTGTTTATTTCTTTTAATGTTTACTTCTCTTGTAGTGTTTCAGTCTTAGGCCTTTAAGAAGGATCAAATAATCATGATCAAATTTTATAGATGGAAAATGGCGTTTTTTTTAACAATGAACGTAAGACAAGATCATTAATGATAATATGATCTATAAATCTACTCCAGTTTATATAAAACCGTGATATTTCAGTTTGTCGTCTATTTTGTTAAATTAGTACTGAATATGTTATGCGTATACTTGAAATTAAATAAAAATTAGAATTGAGTTAAAATTCGCTACACATAAAAGAAGATAAGTAGAAGTAAAGCGTTCAGCTTAATAATTTAATCACATTTTGCCACACCGATGGAAATTTTATTAACATAACAGTTTGGTTTATGTTAATAATTACTGGTGAAACGCTATATCCTTGTATTATCTGTTGAAATTCAAAGTAAGTCTCAACAGAATGAATACATTTAATCAATCCGTTGCACGTGTACAAATATTTCTTCCACTTTATACGTATATTGAAATAAATATAGAAAGAAAGAAAAAAGACAAGAAAGAATAAATAAAGTCAGGAAAATTCAAAAGAAAACTTTTATTTATAAATGCATATTTAGATACTTCAATATAAACGTTTATTTTTTCAAAGTTTATTTTGCACCTGCAATTTAGAATTGTGTGGGCGAACGTGTTTTCCTAATCTTGATGAAGCCTGCAATAATGCTACTTATACTACTTAGAAGAAATATTTCATAGTAAAATACACTGTAGAAATTTTATTCACATTATACAGATAGCATTTAGAACTACCCGGACATACTTATCAAGACGGGAATACACCTATTCATGTTTCTCTCACTCTCTCTCTAGAATTATCTTTCTATATATTCATATATTGTGTGTATCTATATGTGCATATATATATATATATTCATATATTGTATATATATATATATATATATATATATATGAGTGCGTGGCCAAATGGTTAGAACGTCCGCATGATGATGATGAGATTTTGGAGGGCCTTATCCTTGTTCAAGATAACGTCTTCTCTCTTAGAAATTCTACACAAAGCACAACACTACACGCACACACAACACACTCACAATTTACAGGAACTAATTTTTTCATGATATATTTCCTGGGTTTGTATAAGGATTTTCTTTTCTGGATAGAAGTTGTACTAAAATTACCTGAATGGCGAATATATACGAACGATTTGGACGTTTCTATTGGACATAAAAAACATTATGTTGTTTTTTTACTGTATATATGGAACTGTATGTATGTGTGTCTATAATTATGGGAGTGTTTCTTTTACAAACACGGTCACAACAATGGGGCCATATTTATAGTTGATATTAAGTTTTTGCTTTTAATTTTATTATTAATGATTCCATTAATTTTATACTTATGTGAAAAAAGACTAAAATTATTAGAAGGATTCATTATAAAAAGGAAAACCCGTCACACATTATCAATAAAATATCAAATATGAACGTGATCTTAATGAGCTGAATATTTTTCTCAAATAAAAATGTCCCGTAACTATCGATACACAATATAAAAATTCTACACATTCAGTAAAAATAAAAAAATACAACCTTCATAATGGCTTATAGAATAACCGAAAGCGTTTCGGTATATATACTAACAGTATAGCTCGGCGTTGCTCGGGTGTAATGAAAGTATTAAAATTAATCCATTGTCCTGGAGCCCATACTCCTCGGACGTTGGCACGAAAGACTAAAATTCCAGTCAAACTGAAACCGTAAATTAAAAGAAAAATGATTTGACCTCAATCAAATTTTGATTTTCACTATCGATGTCAAATAAGTTTTCTGTCGCAAACTGAATTTTGAAGGCTAAATAGAGCAAAACCCTAGCAAAAACCAAAATAAAATGGGCGAAAACCTGATTTTGATCAGATCCGATAGAATATCGGGATATTTCTAATACCCGAATCAAATAAGTCATGCAAGGATAAACTAACCTAAGTATGTCCATGAAAACTTATCGTACGCATCGGGAGTACGATTGGAGAAAATGAGCCATATTGATGGCTGAATATCGGTTTTTGTTCAGATTCGATAGAATATCGGGGTATCGATTTCCGATATCGGTGAAAATGAGACGTCTGAGAAGATCTAGTAATGTTTAAAACTAAACACTATAATTTTACCAAGTTAGATCAAATTCTGCAGCAAGAAACACGATAAAATAACTGAAATCCCGATCTTGATCAAACCTGATCGGATATCCAGGTATGGATTTTCGATATCAGCGAGAAATTAGAAAAATATACCCAGACCGGAATTCTGAAATATATTTCTGTGAAGGTTGGTAAGAATCGGTTAAAAATTGTGAATTTTTATAAAGGACATACATACATACAGACAGACAGACAGATAGACATACAGATAGAGAGACAGACACACAAACATCTTACCTTTTATATATATAAATAAAGAAACGTCAACACATCATTAAGGTGGTTATTAACTATAATTTATTTCTACGGGTAAGTTCTTTGTTAACCATCACATCAGCAAGCAAATTACAAATTTGTTTGATAAGTTCGGTACGAAAACCTACCCGTCGAAATGAGTTAAAAATATATAAATTATAAATGTATTAGTTTTTCCTTCATGTATATCATATTGCTCTTGATATTGCTCACTAAGCTCTCTGGGTGGATCTATTTTGTCAATAATATATTTTAAATGGATCTATTTGAATTATCCTCTTCGTTTAAGGATTTGAAAGATATGATGAATTCTTGAATGGCGAAATGCATCATAAGATGTAGTTTTAATCAAATCTATTTTTATGAAACCTTTCCATTTGCCAAAATATAAAAATTCGAGATTTTTATATTCTAATTTACACGCGCACACACACGCACATACACACACAAACACACACAAAAACACAAACAAAAAAACCTCTTTAGCCACGGCACCTTGTCAGTCTTTTTTAACGAAATTTGCGTAGAATAGGGATTACTTCCAAAATGCGCAATCGGGTACCCCTGCTACTCTCCTTGGGCTTATTGACAAAATACAAAGGGGAATCTGTAACGTGCTTGATACTGACTTGGCAGACCGGCTGCAACCACTCTCTCACCAGTGTGATGTGGTTTCTCTGTGCCTCTTCTACAAGTACTTTCATGTCTTCTGCTCCGATGAACTTAGATCACTGGTGCCGCCTAAGCACGAATTTACACGAGATACTAGATTAGCAACTAGGTCTCACCCTTTTACAGTTAAACAGATTAGATGTAACAGTAAATTCTACTCCAACAGCTTCTTTTCTCGCGTTTCCCGCCTGCGGAATTCCCTTCCACAAGTCTGCTTTCCCGACAGCTACCATGTCCATGTGTTTAAATGTAGGGTCAATAGACACCTCCTATCACACCAACTTCCAATTATTCTCAGAACACTCTCATCTACCCAACCCTCATTCTCGGTATCCTTACCCGCCTATCACCCAACCTTTGACATTTCCTATATTTAACTATCCTTTCTCTATGTAGCCCCCTGCGCAGTAGTGGCTGTGAAATGGCTTGCTCGGGGTAAATTATTATAAACGCTTATAAAAAAAACATATATAAATATATATACTGTTAAATATAAGAGACAATGAATGACTATTTTGTTTAAAAATAAGCCGTTCTAAACATCGTATTTTGGTTTTAATTTCCGCTGCAAATAGAGAGAGAAATTTTGCAATATTTAAATACATTTTTCTTAAGTTGGTCCTAAGCTTTCAGGTTACATGAGCCATCTTTAGATAGGTTACAAGGACGTTAACATAAAAACATCCACCATCAAAGACGATTTTATCTTGTGTTGACATAAAACTTTGCTAATCTTAGAACCAACTTAATAAAAAATTATCCAAATATTGGAGTATTTTTGGTTTTATTTTAACCTGAAATTAAAGCCAAAATACGATAATATGTTTAAACATAATAGACATTCATTTCTCATATTTAACAGAATATGTTTAGAAAATTATCTACTTCCTTGATACAATATATATATATATATATATATATATATATATATATATATATATTGATTGATTGATTGTTTAATTACTTATGTTTTGGTCATAATAAAATTAGACCAGTACATAAATGTATTAAAATTATTCTAATTTTAAAAATTGCGCGTTCAAAAAATAACCGTTTCGTGAGCGTTCCTTAAAAATAAAATAAATAAAAGATTAAAAAAACGGTAAAATCAGTTATTGCAAATCACCTGAAGACACCACATGGTAGAAACGTAGGTCGCGTAATAACACATTTACAAATGAAGAATATATATATATATATATATATATATATATATATATATATTGAGGCCAGCCACAAGTGGTGACAGTCTGTTTCAGGAGTGAACACAATCTCCATGCCAAAGAGGAAGATTGCAATAAAGCGTGTAACAGACTTTTACCACCCAGTATTGACGAGAATGTTTAACAAAGTTTTGTTCAAGATATATTCAAAGTCTAAATGTCCATTTTTTTTTATTCAGCGTTTCTTTCTTCAGGCATAATGGTTTTATATAATCTACTAACTTTCCAAACTTCTAAATTATTTTTTCGGTGGTGAATTCGACTACTTTCGAATGTCATATCTCGTTATCAGGAATTTCATTGTTTTTCTTTATCTTTGTCTGTTTTTTAAATTATGAGTTGTGTAATGGCTAAGTTCCTCTTTTTGCTGGAACGAAAATCATGTTAATTGAAGGTGACGTCATTTTCATTGTTCAAATTTAAATGCCAAGTGAATATCTAAACAAATACGTTAACATCTGCTCTGTATGTGAGGAAATCATATTTACATCTCAAATGCGAAATATAACACCTGTTTTAAGAAAAGCTTAGCAACTATATTTTGGTTACAAAACTGGAGACATAAACAATAAGTGGATGCTAGTTCTGTCTTGTAATAGCTGTGCAACGAACATCAGTCAATGACTAACCAGGAATAAGACAAAAATCTTTTGCCTATGACTTGAAGACAGCCAACATATCATGTTACTGACTGTTATTTTCACATGCTGCGATAAACAACTGTGAAAATATCACAAAAAAATAGACAGTGCAATATCAGCATATTTTAACATCTTTAGTCCTGTAGGCCATAATGAATCATATATCTTCTTACACTTACAAGGATGTGCATTGTGGTTCAGTGGCTATCGGCTCAAACGTGAAATCCGAGAGTTGAGTTCGAATTCCTGTTGAATTCGTTGTGCTCACTTACGCACAAATACCCATGTAAAAAATGATACACGCTTGGGTGATCATGTCTTTTCCCTATATTTATGGTTTAAATAACAAAACAGATTGGTTTCTGTAGACTTTGTTGTCTATGTCGGGAAAATCTTCTGTCCTGTCAGACATGTTTTTTTCGAGACACATTGTCCAAGCATATAACACGTACTAGTTGGCTGACTAACAGTTCGCTTTGATTCCATTTATTTCCTAATTTATACTAAGTTTATCCGAACCATCCTATATGTTACTGTTATCACAAAGTTTCAACTGTAGTGCCGTCCGGTCTTCATCAGTTATATATAGATTTGTTATAATCATTTCATACCAAGCAAGGCAGTACTGCCACTGGTTTGTAGGTGATTATAAACGAGGAGACTGGTGAAAAAAAGGAACAAGTTACAGGAGGTGTTAGAAAATGGATAACGAAAGAATGAGAACACTGGTTTGAAGAAAGCTGCATTGTCAGAAAAAGGACGCGATGAGATGGCAGTTGACCTTTCATCCAAATTCTTGGACATTGTAGCTGTCAGGGAAGCAAGTATACGGAACGGAATTCCACATGTGGAAAGTGCGATAAAAAAATTGATAGTGTAGTAGTTGTGATTACATTTGATTGGATTTGCTGTAAATGGCTATGACCTAATCGCTAGTCCAGTAGTTTGGGTAAATTCATGCAGAGGAGGCACCAAGGAGCTAAGCTCATCTGAGCAGAATCCATGAATGTATTATAAAAGAGACAAACGGAACCCATACTGTGTCGGTGTGAAAGTGACTGGAGTTAAGCTACCAGGTCGGGGTCAGTTATATTGCAGATTCACTGTTAGATTTTATCAAGAAATCCTAGATGAATAGTACAAGCATTCGAGAGCAGTATTCAATGCACGGGCAGATAGTAGATTTATACATGTGCAAGATGGTAACAGACTTCCTGGTCCTACACAGTGAACAAAACATTTAGCAATGGATTCAATGAAACTGATCAGAAAGTTTCCACAGATGGCAAACATTGTGTATTTGTTGGATGAAGTGTTACTGTATATTCTGCATGAGTGACCTTCACTGATTTTTAAACTGAAACTTATTTTATCTACAGAAAGAAATTGTTCTCGTTACTCTTACCATCTCTATGGATATCCTCGGGTTCTTATTTTTATTCCTCTTCAGTTATTGCGTGCACTTTTCAGCCGAGTTCAAGAACGCACTGCCTCTCCAAGGAATTGAACTGATGATTACAATGTCACCAAATGTAGGGAGCAACGCTTTAATCAAACTAGGTTAACGTCTTGTGATAACAACAAACATGATGACAAAAGCCCGAATATGTAAATAATAAAAACTCTTCATCCACTAAATACAGACGGACTCTACTTTTCGTATATTATGTGTTTAACATCATGCTCGGTTATAATACAACAGTAAGTTCTGTAAGTACGGACAGGAAGTGAATTCAGCAAATATACAAAAATAGAAAGGTAAGGTGCGTAAGACAAGAAAATATTTCTCACCAGATCTATTCAACTTATACAGCGAAAAATTCATGAGAAATAAAATTCCTTGCCATGATTTTCCTTAGCAGCCACAATCGCAACAATGTAAGATACGCGGATGACACGGTACTGATAGCAGTCAGAGAAACGAAAAAGCAGGACCTCTTACAGAAAGTTGCAAGAGAAAGCGAGTTGGAATGACTAAGTAGAAACTTAAAGAAAACTGAATATATGGTCATCAGCAAAAAGAAAATCCCCGAAACACCAACTACAAGTCGGAAAAATTAAAATAAAACCAGTTGAAAAATTAAAATATTTGGGAAGTGTTCTTACAGACGATGGAAAATGCGTCATTGAGATCCAAAGGCGCAATGACATGTCTAAGGACGCATTTCCAAAGCTAACCAGAGAACTGAGAGACCGGGTAAATCTCATTGAAAGCACAGAAAAATATGCTGGATTGCTATGTGATATCTGCTCTTCTGTACGGAAGAGAATGTTGAAGGATCTCGTCAAGGACGAATGGGAGGTCCGAGTCAGCCGAAACGAGGTTTTAAAAAACGGTGCTGAAGATACCATGGGCTGATCCAGTGAGCAAAGACTAGGTCAGCCGAAACGAGGTTTTAAAAAACGGTGCTGAAGATACCATGGGCTGATCCAGTGAGCAAAGACTAGGTGTCGGAAAGGATGCAAACGAGAAGAAAACTTATTCCTAACATCAGAAAAAAACAGGTTAGGGTCTTCGGTCACATAATGAGGAAGGTTGGCGTCGAAAAATTAATACACACGGGACGGATAGGAAGAAAGAGAGACAGGGGAAAACTGCGCGAGACATACTTGATAGATCTGAGCAAATGGATGGCGCAGAGGGGCTTTGGAGAGATACCAATAATTCAGAGCGACAAGAGACAGAGCCAAGTGGAAGTCTATGATCGCCTACGCCTTAAAGAGCACATGAAGAAGAAGAAGAAGATCTATGCTACCAGTTTCTTCTCTCCACTTTTACCCGAGTTTTTATGTATTCAAACATCTTGCTTTGCAGTTATCTTTGATTATCAAAAATTTAAATGCAGTGACAATCCTTTTCTCTGGTCTTTTAAGTACTGTTCTTTTATTTTTCTATCTCCTTAATGAGCTGTTCAAGTTATCCCATAAACTGTAACCTATTGAGTCTCAGTGGCGAAATGGCCTTCCGTGAACAGATTATATATATATATCTGAGATGGTTTCATAGTTCTCTTAGAAACGTATCATTGTATATGTTAAATATATACAGTGAATAATCGCATCCGTGTCTTACTTCCGTTTTCTCTTTTTGCGTGTCACGTAAAATAGTTCTCTGTACACCTGCTGTCCGTTTATTCTTAAAGGTTACAAATTATCAGAATTTATTTTTCATATCAAACAATCCTCTCCATCATGTCAAGTATTTGTCATGCAACACGCCTTATTTGTGAGACATAGGTTTTAGTTTTTTCTACATTTGTATTATTTCATCTAAATACAGTTTTTATTTCATTTTATTTTTTTTACAGTGACATCCTAATACGTTATAATATATGATGTACTTAACCCTTGCCCATAAATATGTGTGTGACTTAAATATTCGATTAATGTTTTTTGTACGAAAAAATTAAATATTTTTCTCATGTAGGATAACTGACTTTTATTTTTTAATCATTTCACACAAGCAAGGCAATGAAGTCACTAAAAATGCATTAATATATAATTATATATATATATATATATATATGTGTGTGTGTGTGTGTGTGTGTGTGTGTGTGTATTTGTGTGTGTATTTAAGCAGTAAATATTCTTTTGAACATGTCATATTAAATAAATTGCAAACACTAGGTTTGCTTATTTTTAATAAAATGCGTTCATACTCATGGATAATCTTTCGCGTATTACAAAAGATGTAAGAAATGCGCTGTAACATTGACAGATGTTATTTTCATTCAATTCTTAAGGTACCCAGTTACATTTAATCTCTTTCCGAGATCATCTTCAAGGGTGTGAGTATGGTAACAAATGTAACCGGAAAACCGTGTTGCTAAAAATTACTGTACATTTTTTCTGGATCAAATATAACGGTTGACAAATTGCTAACGTTCATTATAAAGTGAAAATTATAAAAAATATATATATAAATGAATGTAAAAGTTGATGAATTTCAGAAGCTTTTATAAATATTCTGCACTCAGGTTGTTAACTGCGTCTTCCAGGAATTAAATGAGTGTGAGCATTAAAAAGATATATGATTGACGAATAGAATATTACAAGTAAATAAACATTGTAAATGAATCTTTAATGCTTTTAATACCGGCATTATTAAAAATAAATTTAGTATAGATATGCATTGACCATCAGAAAAATGAACAGTTTTAATTTAATTAAATACTTGATAATTTTCCTGAATCTTCTGAAATTTTTAGAATAAATTTCTTTAATTTTTGATATCAAATCCATTTGATTTTAGCATTCTTGAATTTAAAGTGACTGACCAGAGCTAGACAAATTATGATCTGTGAGTTACATGCAACTTCTTGATAATTTTTGCGCGTTTTTTTTGTTGTCTATATGGCTCCACAAATATATATATTCAAAAGAAAAATTAACAGTAAGGGAAAGAGAATATTTTAAAAATTTCATTTAAAAGTGACCGCACTTTTTAGTAAACCCATATCCTACCGAGTTGACATATTCTGTCATGTACTCCAACAAACAAGCACCTAGATCGATAAAAATACTACAAGTTCATAGACGTAGTGTAAACAGAAGAAGCTGTCCGACTCAGTTAAGTGTCATATGTGATTCCTGCTTAAGCGATTATGTCTCGAAAGAAACATAAACTGCCTGGGCAGAATATTTTCTAGCAGTAAGTTGCCATTACTTTCTATGTTAGACTGGTTCAAAACCAAGGCTATAGAACCCAATCTGTTCTACTATTTAAAGCTGAAGAGAAGAGACGGACCATTATTAATGGCATCTGCGCGTAAATAAATGCAACGAATTCAATTGGAATTCAAACTCACATCTCTGATTGTTCGTTCTGAGCCTATATCCACTGCACCACAACGCATATTCTAGCTTTTCAACAACCTGTGTTTAAGACAAATAGAGATAAACATATGGCATTATTTCTACACTTTGCTGTAAGCAACAAATGAGATTTATCGCTAAGTTCTTATTGTAAATTAATTTTCTCTGTTGCACAAATATCATTAACATTTCTGAAAAATGTATTAAATAATAAATTAATTTCTTATTCGTTTGTGCAATCTGTGCACAAAATATCTAAAATAAACAAATCAATGTAAACATGACATTCATGCTTTTATGAAACTATTGTTCTTATGACAGTCTTATTACAATGACGCGGATTTCTATCAAAAAAGTTTGTCTCTTGATTTTAATTGAAAATCTTTGAAGAATGTTTGTTATTTGACAAAAGTTATTTTATTATACGGAGTTTGCTTTACTCTACAAACTAACATAATCATCTTCACTGTTATAGTCGCAACGATTTGATTACGCAACGTCAATACTAGTCATGACTAAGTGCTGGGAGCTTTTAATGTGCCAGTGGTCTAGTAGATAATAACTCGGAATTGTTAATCAAAGAGCAGAGTTACAATTCATGTCGAGGTCTTTATATTTACTTGGACGAAAATACGTTTTTAGTTATATATAAATATATTTGCTCTCCTACGCTATGAATTACTTACTAAGTATTTTATCACTAATAACATTGTTATAAAACAAACAAAAATGAACTTACGTACAATATATATATATATATATATATATATATATACTGTAATGGTTGTTACAATGTTTTTATAAATTCATAGTATCACTACACAAAAATTTTCGCGTTTCGAAGCCAGCCCATTATGTGGTTTGCTTCATATTCAGGCAATTTTTTAGAAATGAGAATTATCTAATTGAAAAGCCAGTTTATTTGTGTTGGATTTGTTTTTGTTTTTTTGGGTGTTAGAGGGGTTGGTCTGTATTTTGAGTTATGTTGCCCTTTTTAAGGTTTTAATGTCAAGTGTTTGTGGCTGAGTTCAGGGTAGGTTAATCTTGTGAGGATTTAGGCTTCTGGCGCCATGCGTGTTGTTATTTGGTTTAGGGCTTATAGGTGTTGTTTTGTTTTGGGGTTGGTTTCTTAATTTAATTTATGTTATTTTGTATTGGGGTGTGATATATATATATATATATATATATATATATATATATATATATATATATATATAATTTGGCATTAAATAACTTATAGAGGTCTGTATGCTACTAAATATAAACCAGCCAACAAACAACAAAGCTTTGATCATTGTACTCGCTCGTCAACTCCCAGAGTCTGTCGTCATGAAAGGGAATATTCTTGAAGTTTTGAACGGAATCCCTATTCGCTCTATCAGGATATAATTGCAATATAAGATACACAGATGATAGGATTCTAGTAGCAGATGCAGGATAGGAACTACAAGACCTCTTACAGGAAGTAATTAAAGAAAGTAAAAAGAAAGGACTACAAATAAACTATAAAGCTAAATTCATGGTTATCAGTAAAAAGAGGAGACCAAAATGTCAATTGCATGTCTGTGTTACGTAAATCAAACAAATCAAACAGAAATTCAAATACAAGGGAAGTTTTCTAACAGCTGATGTAAAATGCAATACAAAGTCCCGAAAAGGCATTGCAATGGCCAAGGATGTATTCCAGAAGATAAGTAGAGTATTAAGAGACAAACATAGTTCGCTGAAAACGAAGAATAACGTACTGGGTGGTTATATGATGTTTGTCCTTCAATATGGCAGTAAATGCTGGATAATTTAATCAAAGATGAAGGAACAAATTGAAACAACCGAAATATGGTTCTAAAGAAAGATCTTGAGGATATCATTGACGGACCACACGGGTAAAGACGAGATTTTTAAGAAGATGGACACTAAAATGAAGCTTAACATCAGGAAATGAGAGCTGAAGTGTTTGGGACATGGTAAATGAGGGGAGGGGCTTAGAGAACCCGATGCTCACGGGACGGATAAAGGGAAGAAAGAAAAGTGAAAGCAGCGTTTATTGACTTGAACGAATGGATGGTGGAGCAGGAATTGAGCTGAATAACATGCGAATGGATATTAAGAGCAAAATAGGGATAGAGAGAATTAGCAAGCCATGGTCGCCTACATACTGAAGGGACACGGCACATAAAATAAGGTTATAATTATCCAGTTTAGTTTTCCCTGTTTAGTGGGTATTTCATATCAGGTAATATTCACCATTTACCTTTTTGTCACTACTCTTAACGAGAATTAATAATCACTAAACTATTAGTGAATGTATTAGATTTGAACAAAGATTTTGATTTAGAATTTCGACAATTATGGCAAGCAACTGAAAAAGGCTCCATAGGTACAACAGCTAAAACCATTTGTTTTCATTTAACAACATTTAAACATTAGCCGGACGTGCAAAGAGATAAGATACACTCATTTAATAAAACGAGACATGATAATTTGTTACTCAGACATCTGGAAATTCATTTGTTCAATCTCCATAAAAAGATAATAAGAATATGATAGTATTGTGGGGACCTACCTACAAAAGGACTCGTCCACACCTTTATAATATGGCTACCAACTCTTAGTGAAAAGTCTCTGAGTAGTAGTCACAGAATGAGTGAATGTGTGTGTCAGGACGCCTGTGAGAGGAAGTACTCTCCAGTCCACGTTTACCTTTGTACTACGTTTCCCGAGAATATACTATTCAACCTTATATCCGAGTCTGTGTTATCTTTCTATGGCCCTTCGGTCATAACAGATAGTTTCTGTTGTAGAGTAGCTTCAGCACTGAAGGTTATAATCGTGCTATGTCGGTTTCTAATCGACTTAACTCACCCAAATTGTTAGGAACTTGGTAATCTTAAATTGTAAGCTGACTCCTTGGCATTCGGCTAACTGCCGATTAATATCAACTGCTTTAGTCCAACTATGTCCGAACTGGAATTAACAAATAGTTCTACTGAACTCCATTAGAACTCTAAAGAAATCTCTATAATTTCTAAAAACTCCTACGAACTTCCCAAAAACTTCTTCCGTAAACGTCCTGTTAACTTTTATTAATATAGGAGGGAGAGTTCATTGTCTGAGAAATAGTTGTGTTTCACCATAACAGTTTCATAATAGCTAGGTCAATAATAAAGTATCATGCAGGGCGTATAAGACTATAACTACAAAAATATAATTTGGAAATGCGTGCATTTTTTTAAAAAATGGTATGTTTGTTGTAAATCAAAATATTGGATTTTAAACTAGTAAACTAGTACAGAAAGAAAAGCTGAGTTTGAGTTTTGTTTAATGGCATATCAACCTCAGTGGCTTATTTAAATTAGTCAGATTTTCATTAAATTTTTATTTTAGAAAATCTAGTTTCGTATTCAAAAATGGTAATAATTTTTTTCTTCAAAAAGGTATTATAACAATAATTTTTGTTATTCAAAAATGTGTTATAGTAATAATTTTCCTACAGATATACATATTTTTCTATAAAAGGCTATATTTATGTATAGGTATCTATAAAAGACTTTTATACCTTCATAGTGTTTTGACCCCAGTTTGGGAGGGTAACTCTTTGCCCATAGCCGGGACTCTAACAGGTGATACCACTCTGGGTCAGAGTGGAGCTGGGAACAACAGCAATTGAGAGGTGTTTCCATGATCCTCACAACCTCTCAGTAAGTGGCCTTGCTGCCGGATGTAGTTTATCGTCATACCCAAGAAAAAGAAAGAAAAGATCGGTTAGAGATGAGTATGGTGAAGACATTTTCACGTAGTTTTACATGATATAACGCCTCAGAATGGGAGACAAAAATGTTTTGCAGAGGAAAAGTGAGCTCTAAGTGCGAAATGTAGAGTTAATCAAGCATTCACTTCGTGTAAAAAGCGATTCGCTTGGGGGTAAAGAGTGAAATGACAGAAAAGATTTATAAAACGATAAATAAATAAATAAAAAAAGAATGAAGACGAGACATGGAGATAAGCAGAGAACAATATTTGAAATGGAAAATGCGTTACAAAAACGTAGACGACGAGGGGTAAAAATCAAGAGGAGAAAGCATGAAGAATGTGATTATGGAAGCATTGAGATATGTCATGATTTGAGTGGGAAATAAGGAAAGCTTGAAAGGATGCTTAGAAAAAAGAAATCAATGACAAGAAAACCAACGAAAGAAAAATGAAGGAAAAAAAGGCAAAAAACACTGAAAAAATAAGAAAGAAAAAATGTAGAGACAAATAATACAAGAAATAAAGCAGAAAATAAAAATGAAATAAAAAATGTAGAACAAAATTGAAAGTGAAAGAAGAGTACATGAAAAAACAAAAACAAAAAAAAAAAGAAAAACTGCACTGAAAAAAACCGTAAAGAAGAGAAGACGATTAGAAAAGAATGAGAGAAGAAAAGGATGAATGAATAAAAGAAAGGAGGGAAAGAAAGAAACAAAAAAGATAGAAAGAATGAAAGAAAGAAGAAAATACATAGAATGCATGACAAAAAGAAAGAAAGAATGAAGGAAAGAATGAATGAAATGAAGAAAGAAAGAAAGAGAGAAAGAAAAAGGAAAAATTATAACTAGAAATAAATTGAAGAAGCAAGAAAATCATACACAGAAAAATAATGAAAAAAAAGAAAATACATAGGATGAAAAAAGAAATAAATTAAAATTATACATAGAAAAATAATGAAAGAAAAATGAAAATATATAGAATGCAAGAAAGAAAGAAAGAAAGAAAGAAAGAAAGAAAGAAAGAAAGAAAGAAAAACAAAACATTATAAGTAGAAATAAATTAAAGAAGTAAGAAAATTTTACATAGAGAAATAAAGAAAGAAAGAATGAAAGAAAAGAGAAAATAAATACAATGCATGAAATAAATAAATAAATAAATAAATAAATAAATAAAGAAATAAAGAAAGAAAGAAAGAAACAAACAAACACAAAGCACTGAAATATATTCAAGTAGAATGAAATGTAAAATGAAAGGAAGAGCGAAGGAATGAAAAAAAGTACAGAATGAAAGGGAAAAAAAAGAAACAAAACACATTATGGGAAGAAACAAAAAGAAATAAAAAAGACAGAATGTAAGAAATGAAGAGAATACAAAAAAAAATAAGAAAAATAAAGAGAGAATAGAATGAAAAAGGAGAAACAAAAAATAATGTGAGCAATACGCTGTTATAAAAGGAAATGAAAAATGAGTATATCCAACTTAGATAGAGAGAACTATATCTAGAGATAAATTTGTAAAAACATATATATATCGACAGGAAAATGTAGTTTATAAAATGTGCGTTGAATAAATTGTCTAAATAACGCCAAGAAAAAAAATAACAGTGACATTACATTTTAACAGATATTCATAAAGCAATGGATCAGTCAATCAGTTAAGTGCTATACATGATACACGCTTTGGGCGATCATGTCTCCAAAGAGACATGACTGCCTGGACAGAAGATTATCCCGCAGTAGGTGGCCATTGCTTTCTGCGGTACACTGGTTGCAAGCCAACGCTATAGAACCCAATCTGGTCTATTATTTAAAACCATAACTGGTGGGAAGAGACGGATTAATACCTTTCCCAAAATTGAGGGAAAAAAATGCCATTAGCTTCTATCACCGCTTTAGACGATTTTATCTCTTACAAATTTTCTGGGTGGTACTCTTGTTCAAGTTGGTGAATGTTCTCATAATTCTTGCCGCTATATTATTTTTACTGTTGCAAGGAGATTTATTGGTGTCTTGCTCAACAGCACCCCACGCATAATAATCAAGATGTTTAAGTCTTAGATGTTAGGTGGCCAGAAGTATGTAGTGATGTGGCCGCAGAAATTGTCTGACAGACATAACTGGGTTCTACCGTTTGTGTGGCATGGTGCAGAATCCAGCAGCCAACGCAGGGCAACACTACCGGCTCAAAGCCACAATGTTGAGTCTAAAACCCCGTGGGAAGATGAAAGGCGGAATATTAACGTCATCACTAGTGATCACACCGAAAACCTTTGTAATCACCATTAGCATTATCCAACACTAATAGGCGTCTGCAATGGGGATTAGATACCGGCCATTTTTTAACTAGAAATAGAGATTGCAGACGCCTAAAAACACAATTGTGTTTGTTCAATATCCAGAGAAACCAGCTGTGGCATATATAGAAACTATAGTGAGCGAAATTTAGTTACAGTTTCAGGAAGAGAGCGCGTTATCCATCGTGAACAATAGTCTGAACAAGGCCAGGACGCTCTAGCCCTCGGTTCAGACGATTCTGTTTTTCGAGCTAATACAATCATCGACGACTCCGAAAAGGAAGCCCTCTACAGAATCTCATTCACAAGGCTTGTGTCAAACCGTGGTATGGTTTTCAGGCATTTTTTCAAGAAAACATCTTGATAAATCGACCATGGTAAGATTCCAATGCGGGCTTCATGGTAAGAAAGCGAAAGCTCTAACCACTTGGCCACACGCACATTACATACAAACATACATATATACATGAACACCGCCGCGCATATATATATATATATATATATATATATATACCTCTCGATTTGATAAATATCTTGTTTTATGATTTGCTATATTAATGGGTTAAGTATCTAATATCAAGAATAAATATATGTAAATATAAAAATGGAAACCGATATCAACATTAACTGTCGGTATCCTGTTACATCTTTAAACACGATCCTCAGGCCATCATATATATAAGTGTGTGTATGTGTGTGTGTGTGATAAAATTTTTATTTTAATGTATATGTGTTACGGTGCGCAATACTAATGATAAGATATCCGTAAATATAAAAGCTTACATTGAGGTGTGAGAATCAATGACTATATATATATATATATATACCAACGGTTAATCCTCAAAATAATTAAAAAATCGAACATCGTATAAATAAAAGAAAATAAACTTACACAACATTAATAGCAACTTTATTCCATCTACTCAGAGATAGTAGTAAAATAAAAGGAATCTACCCTTCCTTAAAAAACTTTACATCCCAATATAAGAATTACCCACACAAAATTAAAAAGTGACCTGTCCAAAACTAAGCTACTCCGTACACATCTCCTAACCCAAGGCTGTTTCGGTACGGCTACAAACTGCCGGCTAAATCGTACTAAACTCCCACCACATTCACTTACATATAATATTACCAAAAATAAATCGGTTTCACCATTTATTTTTCATTTAAACTTATCATCGGATGAGGGGTAAACGTAGCTCCGAAACGCGAAAATTTTTGTCTAGTGATAACATGCTTTTATAAATCATTAAAACAACCATTACAATATATATATATATATATATATATATATATATATATATATATATATATAAACGGTGGATACATACGCCAGTCACTGAAAGAACTCAATTCATTACTGTAGAGTAACGCGTAATAACTGTTTTTAAAATTGTCCTCTCTAGAGAGTGCAATCGTAATGAGAGCATAATATATTATTCATCAACATACAAGCTTGTTTCGCTCTATGAAAACTTATCAGCGTGATTAGACATCCACTTATGTTTTTCCCAGACAAAAATAAATTACTAACTGAAAGAACAGAATTTATGTTCAATGTAACCATATCAATAAATACCGACTAGAATCATACAATCATGAATGAAATTCTTCTAAAACCCTTAAGTAACTTCTAAGTATAATTTGCTTTATAATTGTATACATTATTTCGCTACAAATCTAAACGGAAATATATTTGGATTTATCATTCACATACATACTAACGCTACCGACTTATAAAAGCGCACTTTTTTTAAATGACACGTTCATTATTTTCGCATACATACATTTAAACAGGCGTTTATTCACACATACATAAAAAACATCAATTTTCTATAACATCTAGCACACATACTTATAAATAAGAGGAGGTTTTCTACATTTTAAAACGATAACCCATTTTATTTTTTGTGAGAATAATTTTATTTTTTTATCAACGATATATTTGGGACAATTATTGCTGACTAATATTTCTTTTACGTGTTTTAGTTCGTGACACTAGCATTCAAAATAACAAAGAGAAAAACATCAACATATTTTATTGCAGTCAAATGCACAGTAATTATAAACAGAAATAATTTTCTATAAAAAATTTTTTAAACAAGATAATTCTGCCGTAATTCCACAAAAACATTTAAAATTTATAATATGTTATAGAAAATGGAAGACAGTAAACCTTGCTCTTTCTAATAATAAGAATTCTATAAAATCTAAACTACCGATGTCAAATACCGTGTAAGAATTTCAAAGCTCTGTACAATAATTTTTTTCTTGTCATAAATCAATTATCTATATTGACCGTACTACCACTTCCCTGAGAGGACGCCTACGTGCCATCTTAGTAATAAATGTGCAATAGAAAACATTTATTAACCTATAACTTAAAAAAAAACCCATATGACAAAATTTTGGTTGAAAATACAAAAATACAATTTAAATCAAAATACCAAAATACCTCGCTATAATAGAGGTAATATATATCAAAGAAATTTCTTTTACCTTACGCAATTTAGCAGTGCGAATGGAATTTTGAAAGTTAAAAACGGCAAAAAGTCAGACGCACGGTGTCCCTCCCTCGCATCACGTAACTGCTTTCAAGAACTTTTCTTTTCAAAAAACAAACAAAAAACACTAAAAGCGCCAAAAAAATTAAATTAGAATTAAATATGAGGGCATAACAACACCGGAAAATATAAAATTCTGGTAAATGGCCTGTGAAGTAGCGTTGGGAAATTCGGAAATGGAACATTTTCGTATCCCTTATCTCCAACAAAACAAAACATACTGTGCAATACTGGAATTAATAAAATCTTCCCTGTCGGTCGTTTTTAACGAAACACACACACACACACACACACACACACACACACACACACACACACACACATATATATATATAGAGAGAGAGAGAGAGAATTAGAAAGAGAGAGAGGGCGAGGGAAAAGTGTGCAATGTCATGAACGTTTTGTTTAAAGGTTAGATTTTTTCTTATTACTTTTATTATTATACACGCTTTTTGTATAATACATCAAGTTTCCAAAATTGTGTTTGTGTCTCTATATGTGTTTCGAGTTCAAAGTTCAGTCTCTTCAGGCGAATAAATTTTTGTCATTTTTTGGTCGCAAATACTGTGTGTACATAAATAAGTGGTCGGTGAGCAGGTCAGAAATTTCATATGATTGCAAGATCGTTTATTTGTTATTTTCATACTGGATTGTTATTGTTTTGTTATTGTTTTTTAGTTTTTTTTCGTTTTAAGAATCATTCACTTTTCATTGGCAGAAATAATTTTTACATTGCCTAGCAATATGAGATTTTGTTTTTTATTTCAGAATTGTTTTCAGCGACTTTGATTCAGTTTCCTCTGTGTGTGTGTGTGTGTGTGTGTGTGTGTGTGTGTGTGTGTGTGTGTGTGTGTGCAATTTTACTTTTTAGTTATATAATACGATTCATCAAGTTCTGTTATTTTCGGAATCCAGAATTACTATTTTTCGAGATGACTCGCGATATTTTTTTTAATTCAGAGCTGGTTTGAAATTAGCCTGTCTATGTGTATGTGTTTTTTTCATGTTGTTTTGTTTAGGGAAGGCTTGCATTTGTTATAAATATTTCTTCCTGGATCATTATAGTGTTATAGTCTTCATTTTCGTAAATAGATATTACTCTGAATTTACCTCCACTACATTAGTGCAGTTTTGGGAAACGTACAATTTTCTCTTATTGGCTAGCTTAATGTTACTTCTTTGCAAGGCTACTCTTTTATTCTCGCTTTGTTTCGTTCCCCCCCCCGTATAAATTTGCCCATTCATCTTTTTCTTTTTTCGCTAGTATTCTACTGTGCAAGGCAGAGTTTTTATTTTTTATTTTTCATTGAATTAAAAACAAATCGACATACTATGTCTATTATATATATATATATATATATATATATATATATATATATATATATTAATGCAGGTTTCATTGAATAATATAGACAAGTTTTGTCTATTAATTTTGTGTAGGATCCGTTCATACCCTCTGATATGCTTGATGGTGATATCGTTGAAAGACAACAAAAAATCACAGTAATTGTTGATTTTTTTATCGGGTCTAAGCTTTCGGCTCACATAAGCCATTATCAAAGAATAAACATTAACACACAGTAAACATAGAACATTTAAGTTATTAACAATAAAGAGAATTAAATTGAAAATATAAGTCCATCCTTACCGTGGCGGATGGCCGAAGACAGTGACAAAATAGTGGCGTTGTGGACCCTAATCTGATTACAGGCATTTGAGTACGTTATTGGAAATATCAAAATGATTGTATTCAAACCAGGTTTAAATTGTTTAATGTAGATTGCTTTCAGGATTTTTAGTTTCTGTTTATTATTTTCTTGTTTAAGTATGTACGTGTTATCAACGAGCGTTTTTCTCAGAAGTGTGCGTTGATAACCGTGTGATTTTAAATGACGGAATATATTTGAATTTAAGTGCAACGTCAGACGCCGTGAGAGCGAATTTGTAGTGTGGCTAATGTAGATATTATTGAGGTTGTTCGAGATATATTCTCTAAATGGACGTATGAATTTATATACTACATTGGTTTTTTGCAAATCACTAAGAGTGGGGGAAGAATTTATATATATATATATATATATATATATATATATATATATATATAAATTTATTTTTACTTTAATCCTCTCGTGGTCAGGAATATGTTTATCTTTCTTATTATGAGCGTCTTTTTGTTTCAATTTTCTTTAGGTTTGCTACTAGGCCACTACCGTCTATGATATTCTCAGCAACCTGCTGCAGAACACCTTTACTCTTATATCAAGTTACCTTTTCATTTATAAGAATCAAGAACTTTCGAATGTGTTACGATAAATATACTATTTCACCGACAATCTATAGAGATAGTTCGTAGATGTGAGATCCACTCGAGTTTAGGGTTAACGTTCCAATAAACTTTCAAAGCCTTATTGGGATTACCACCATTCAATTTGACACGAGAAATTTCTGAAATTTTTTCTGATAGTTACTAACCACTACTTTCAGAATTTTCCGTGTCTCAGTTCTTCTGTTACTGAAAGGGAGATCAAGATTATTATAGATTTCATCTTGCAAATTAAAGGGCATTATTTAGAGAACAAGCGCGGTATATAAGAGAAATTTTAAAAGAACTAATGGATATTTTTCATTTATTAAATTGACATACTTTATCATTTTCAACGTTATATTTAGTGGGTACTCATATTTGACTAGACGCCCCTTTTATTTATTAAACTTTATATATATTTATTTATTTATTTTCCTCTACAGGAAAATATTAGAAAATATCATTTAGAGAAAAACATGCGATCTATGATAAGATTTGATTTAGCATGCACTTGGCAGAGGATAGCGTTTTTAATTCAAATGTTGATTTAACCGATGCAAATAATATCATGATAACGGTAGGGGTACTTATTAAACGGATACTCCAAATTTTGAAGAACTCAAATAGTTACTCAAGTAATCACTGAGTAGGTAATAATTATTATAATAGTAAATAATACATGAAATGAGTAGATAATAATAATTATTATAGTGATTAATACACGAGATGTGTAAATAATAAATATTACAGTGTTAAACCTGATATGAGAAGATAATACTTATTATTATAGTAAATAATACACAATATGTGTAGGGAATAAATATTACAGTAAGTAATATATTATCTGAATAGATAATAGTTATTATTATACTAGATAATACACTACATGTCTAGATACAGGTATTTTTGAAATTAATAAAGGATATGATTAGATAATTATTATTATTAATAAGTAATACACTATATGTGTAGATAATAATTTTTTCCGTAAGTAAAACATGATATGAGTAGATAATAACTATAAGTATAGCAGATAATACACAATATGTGTAGATAATAAATATTATCGTAAATTATACACAAGTAGATTATAATTATTTTTAATAAATAATAAACGATATGTGTGGATAATAATTATTACATCAATTGGAGTAGATAGACTTAACTATCGCCCGGTTCACACTCCACCCATGTCTATTGAACAGATGTAGAGGCTCATCCCTTGTTCCCTGTTTAGGATGTGGTTTCCGGCTTTCTCTTTTCCAATCTTTTCACTCTTAAGTAGCCCCCTGCACATCAGTGGCATTACCGCCTTGCTCGGTTTTTATGATTAAAAAAGAAAAAAAAAAGAAAGTAAGACATAATATGAGTAGATAATAATTATTATTATAGCAGATAATACACAATATGTGTAGATAATAAATATTATCGGAAATAATGCATGATACTAGGAAATAATAATTCTTATTAATAAATTATACGCGGTATATGTATATAATAATTATTACAGTAAGACATGATATGAGTAGATAGTAATTATTGTTATAGTAGATAATACACAATATGTGTAGATAATATATATTACCGTACTATATTATATGTGTAGATAATAATTATTATTGATAAGTAATACATGTTATGTGTAGATAACAATTATTACAATGAGTGATACATGATATGAAGAAATAATAATAAATGTTATTATAATTGATAATACACAATATGTATAGATAATATCATCGTAAATAACACATGATATGAGTCGATAATAATAATTATTATTATAGTAGATAATACAAGATATGTGAAGATAATAGATATTACACTAGGTAATACATGATATGAGTAGATAATAAATATTATTATAGGAAGTAATACACGATAGGCGTAGATAATATTTATTACAGTACGTAATACATGAAATGAGTAAATAATAATTATTATTTTAGTAGAAAATACACTATAAATGTAGATAATAAAATTATTGCAAATAATACATGATATGGAAGATAATCGTTATAGTAAATAATACACAATATGTGTCGAGAATAATTATTACAGTAAGTAATACATATGAGTAGTTTATGATTATTATAATAGTAGAGAATACACAATATGTGTACATAATAAATATTATCGTAAATAATACGTGATATGAGTAGAAAATAATTATTATTATAGTAAATATCACACGTTATGTGTTTCAAATTTCTTAATGCTTTGCTTATCTTTTGGAGGGCATCTCCTGCTGTTCCAGTGCACCCTCGGATTTCAGTGTTGCACTTTCCCTCTTCTGTTGAAACACTTCCTGGATATATATATATATATATATATATGTCGTATCTCTATTTTGTAATTTGTATGTTGGGCTGTCCCTTTTGCTGACAACTATGTTTTTAGAAATAAAAATTATGTATCATTTGAAATAATTTTTTCTAAGACCTCATCACATTTTCCCGACTGTGGAATTCCCTTCCATATGATTGCTTCCCCGACGGCTACAATATCCAGGAGTTTAAATGTAAGGTCAATAGACACCTCCTAACACACTAACTTGCTCCCATTCTATCAAACACTCTTCCCATCTGCCCAACCCTCATCCTCGGTATCTATCCTTACCCATCTATCACCTTCATCCTGACATTCCCTATGTCTAACCACTCCTTCTCTTTACCTTCCCCTCTGTAGCCCCACGCGCAATAGTGGCAGTGGAATGCCTTGCTTGGGGTGAAATGATTAAAGAAAAAAAGATAATAAGTATTTCAGTAAGTAATAAATGAAATGTGTAGATAATAATTATTATAGTAAATAGTACACAATATATGTAGAGAATAAATATTAGAGTGAGTAATACATTATATGAGTAGATAATAATAATTATTATAGTACATAATACTATTAGTGTAGATAATAAATATTATCGTAAATAATACATGATATGATTGGATAATAATTAGTAGTATTAAGTAATATACTACACGTGTAGATAATAATTATTACAGTAAGTAATACATGATATAATAATAATTATTATTATTATAGTAAATATTACATGATATGAGTAGATGATAATAATTATTATAGTAAATAATACATGATATGATTATGGAGGTTTACATTCCTCCCAGTGTTTTTTAACAGGAGTTGATCCGTTGTATATGTTTTGGACCGAGTTTTCGATTTTTCAAAAAAACTAATTCTCTTGAACGCTTACTAATCACATGCATCTTAATGCCATTATCGTCTTGTTTTGGGTGTCATGATTAATAAAAATATTAACAAACCAATACTGTGGATTTGAGCTTTAGAGTGTGAAGTCGTTTTTTTAATCGTTTCACACCAAGCAAGGCATTCCACTACCACTATTGCACAGGGAATTACATAGGGAAAAGGTGGCGAGAAGGAGTGGTTAGATATAGGAAATGTCAGAAAGAGGGTGATAGACGAGTAAGGATACAGGGGATGAGGTTAGATGGGAAGAGTGTTTGAGAGAATGGATGCGAGTTAGTGTGTTAGGAGGTGATTATTGACGTTACATTTAAACTCCCGGAGATTGTAGCTGTCGAGGAAGCAAGTATGTGGAAGGGAATTCCACAAGCGGAGTCTAACATGACATCAATAAACTAGGATGCTGAATAACTTCGACTTAAACTTGAACATCTTTAGACGCGCGATTTTAACGTAAAATTTCACACACGCATCTTTGCCTTGTGCACGCAACTTTTTAAATTTCGCTTGAAAGGAATAGAGTCGACTATTGGCATGACTAAGACGCATTCCAGAAGTAGTGCAGAGTATTAAATGATAGGAAAATTTCGCTAGAATCAAAAATGGAAGTACTAGATTGCTATGTGATGTCTGCTTTTCAGTATGGTAGCGAAGGCTGGACAATATCATCAAAGATGAAGCATAAGCTTGAAACAACTGAAATGTGGTTCTACAAAAGGATGCAGCGGATATCATGGATCGAGCATGTGAGCAAAGAAGAGATTCTGGAAAGTATGTGAATGTATTGGCGGGACCCAGTTGCCATTCTGGTTGCACGAGTAAACACCTGTTGAGGAGGCACCAGTGACTTAAGTTCGTCCGAGCAGAAGCCATGAAAGTACTTATAGAACAGACATGAAAGTACTTATAGTATGGAAAAACTGTGACATGTAATGAGAAAGAAGAGCTTAAAGAATCTGATTCTCACATGTCAGATAGAGAGAAAGAGAGACAGGGGAAAACAGCAGATAACATATTGGTCGGGCCTAAACAGGTGGTTGGCATAGCGGGGTTTGCATTGCGTAACAGGATAAATCGTGCTAAGAGCCACCAGTGATAAGGAGACGTGGAAGGACACAACTCCCTACATTCTGAAGGTACATGGCACATAGAAGAAGAAAATATATAATTTTTATTTATGAGTATTGTTTAAAGGCATATGAATAAAAGTGTGGTATGCTATTCAAGACAGAAAATACCAGTGACGTTTTAAAATATAACCTTACACAGCATACAATCATTATACCAATGTTAATTTGATCTGTCAGGCAAGTGCATACGTGATACACACATTGGGCGATCATTGTCTTGAAAGAGACATGACTGACTGGGCAGAAGGTTATCCCGCACTAGATTGCCATTGGTGGTAGACTGGTTGCCAACCAAGGGTATAGAACCCAATCTGACCTATTATTTAACCCATAACTGGAAGGAAGAGACGGATTAATACCATTCTTAAGGGTATTTGTGCGCAAGTGAATGCAAGAAATACAACTAGAATTCGAACGCGGATTCCCGATTTGTGGTTCCTAGTCGATATCCACTGCACCACAATTTAATTTTTATAGAATCCTTAAATGAATGAATAATTATTTTACGCACGAAAAGATTACTCTCGTATACATATGTTTTATATGGTTTGTTCTTCGTAACTTTATTTTGAAGGGACCATTTTTAACTCACTATTAGCGAGTTATAATATTTCGTTACCTTCGTGTAAAATCAACGTACTAAATGAACCGTTCGAATAATACACAATAATGCTCTCTGTATAATTCTCTCGGGTAATTTACTCAGAAACAATCTCTTCAGTGAGTCACAACACCAGAATAAGGCACAAACAGAATACAGATTATCTTCATACTTCTGTATGAGTTATTTATATAATAAAAAAATATGGTGGCATGATTCCAATAGCATAAAACATACAACGGTCACGTTTATCGCCCATAGATCTGTATATGACCACACATGTCGGTATCAACACATTCTTTCCAAATAATATTAGACGCTACTGTCATTACAAATGAATTAAAATCATTTAACAGAATATGATGTTTTAAATATTAACTTTTGTAACTTCGACTGAATATATACAATTATAACGAGACAATCATGCATGCGTTAATAATCTAAATAAAATAGACGATCAGTGGAGAATTACTGATGCAAACATTCCCCACCGACAAAGAAAGAATACCCTCTTAGGAGGCAGTAGAAATTCCGGGAACTCATAATGAAGAAAAAATGTTTAAAATATTTGACCCTCAAACGACATATTGAAGAAAAGCGAGCACAGGAAATTATGGAGTAACCTACCTAACGAGCCTTTGTTAACGAAAGTAAGAAACACAGAACAGAAACCATGAAAGACAATAACAAAGCAGTTCTAAGAGCTACAAATAACAGGAAGTTGTGGAGAGCCATGTTCACCCACACACTGAAGTAAAAAGGGCAGATATTGAAATTAATATTCGATAAATGCCTTCTGTTGCTAATTGCTCATCCCGGTTTGCTTTGTTTCAAGATTTTGAACAAGATACATTTGCATTTCCCTTTTTCTGGGCGTCAACCAACATCAGAAAATGCCAAAGAATACCTTTAAAATGCGCAGGGGTATAACTGTCTATTTCGTTACTCGTTTCTTTCACGCTGTACCGGACTCGTGAAAGCGTTAATTGTAATCAGTGCCATGTCGCTTGCAATTGAGGTTTAAGGCAGAGGCATTACATATCGTTGACGCCATAATGGTATAACGCCGTTCCCGGACCTGTCGCTGTTGACAGATTTGATTAGACGACGTCTCCGGTGACATTGAACCCGGGTTCAGCTGACAGAGATGAAGATGAACAATAGTTAAACACTCGTTCACGTGAGCTGTGTTTTGCGGAAAAGTCTTACGAATGACCAGCTAACCAGCATGAAAGTTTGCAAGAATTACAAATAGTCGCGATCACTTTAATTTTAATGCAGAGAACAGAGCAAATATCTAAAGCTGATAAAGAACCAGGAACACAGGATGAAATATTCTCTGTAAAACTACCATCTGCATATCAGCAACAGATGTGAAGAAGCTGTGTAATAGCGAAGGATGTGCGTTGTGGTGCAGTAGATATCGGCTCGGAACGCGAAATCGGGGAAACAAGTTCGAATTCCAGTTGAATACATTGCATTCACATACACGCAAATACCCTTGGGAAAGGTATTAATCCGTCTCTTCGTTCTAATTATGGGTTAAATAACAGGACAGATTGGGTTCCATAGCCAATCTACCGCAGAAAGCAATGCAACCTACTGCGGGATAATCTTCTACCCAGTCAGTCATGTCTCTTGCGAGACATGATCGCCCAAGCGTTTTTCACTTATGGCACTTAATTAACTGATTGAGTGAAGAAAATAATCAATGGAACAGCGGTGGTATTTTTTAAACGAACATGCCTTATTTTTAAGCGCATAACTCACCTTAAATCGTCGTCGTTGGAGGAACTCGCTGCCGAGTATTGTGGTGCTCATCCACATTTTCCTCTGAGTAAAATGTGTCCCATGTTGGATTTGATGAAACATCCGCTGCCAGGTTTCAGTGGATGGGAATCTCTCGTTTCTCTTTGAGTTCTTTTAATCTTTTTCATTTTCTTTTTAGCCTTTTGTGTATTGATCTTCTCCAATTAGGTCTTTTTGCAGCAACGATCTCCGAATTGACCGGATTGATTTCTGTCCTCATAAAGCGTGTACGAGCTGATAATTCAGTTGACGACTTGGAGCTTAAATAAAAGCTATAATAATACCCATTGTTATGCTAGCGTGTGAAGAGATGACAACTGATGTAATATGAATAATCTAGGGTGATGTTTAATTTTGGCTTAAATATAATATTTTTAGATGCTGACATTTACTACAAAATTTAACATCTTTGTTCTCTGTAGGCAACTCTCTAAATCTTTCCGAAAAGGAATCGACAAACCTTATATGTTATTTTTAATGTTTACGTAATATTGAGTGCCTCATTACAAAGTCCTCTCCGGAGTCTATGAGTAAAAAAGGCACAGTAGGATTGTTATCTAGGTACATTCGGGGTTCGTTTAGAGGGAGGGATTTCTGTGGATGATATGTGCAGTTATGCATGAAGTAATCTTTTATAATTCTTAGATGCTGATGTGAATTATGAAGAATATTATGTTATTACGCTCTTTGATTGTTCTTTTTTTTTAATCATTTCACCCCGGGCAAGGCGTAAATGCCACTGATATGCGGGGGGGGGCTACATAACTGAAAGAAAATTAATTAGAGGAGAGAGAAGAGGATTACAAACCAATTAGAGAGAAGCAATAGAAAGATGATAATACAGGTGTAATGACAGTTGCAAGGGGGAAGAGAAAGGGAAGGATATACGGGGTGGGGGAAGGGCTAGAGTCACGTGGTTAGTAGATGAGTATTGACATTGCATTTAAATTTCTGGGGGTTGTAGCCGTCAGGAAAGCAAGAATATGGGAATGAGTTCCACAGGCGTGAAGTGCGAGAGAGGAAGCTGCAGAAGTAGAATTGTCGTCTGCATTTGGCTAACATAACTGTGAATTGGCGGGACCCAGTTGCCATTCTGGTTGCACGAGTAAACACCTGTTGAGGAGGCACCAGTGACTTAAGTTCGTCCGAGCAGAAGCCATAAAAGTACTTATAGAACAGACATGAAAGTACTTATAGTTCTCCCATAAAATTGTTACTGGTCTTATCTCTGTAACTGAATCTGGGCAATATTCATAACAATTTATTTCTGTGTCCTTCTTCTTCTCCTTTTTCTTCTTCGTCTTATTATTATTATTATTATTATTATTATTATTATTATTATTATTATTCATGGATAGTTTTCACTTGCCCATGGACAAAATTTTACTTTATAGATGAATAAATTTTCATTTTTAGTTTCAAATTTACGAGAGCATAGATTCCTAATATTTTGTTTTACAATACAGAAAAAAAAGAATTTTCATTTTTATCAAACAGGGAGCTATTAAAACTATTAGTAATATTAAGTTGTTGCTTATGATAGTGTCTTTAGTACATTGTCCTCTTGTTTATTACTAATATTACAATATTTCGACAGTTATGCCTTTCTTCCTTTTTCAAGTACGTGTTGGGTTTATAATTGAAGCGATTATTTAATCAACGGGTTGTAAATTCTTCTGGTTCCGCTTTCAATATCTTGAGACTGCCTTCTACTTATTTAATGCTGCTCCGTAAATATATGCAGTACGATGAAAATTACCAAACCGAAAGGATTACCAAACCGAAAGGATTACCAAGCCGAAGGGATTATTAAGCTAAAGGGATTGCTAAGCACAAAGGATTATTAAGGCAAAGGAATTACCAAACCTCCTAATTCATGAACTCTATGCTATTAAACCGTTGGGCAATCCGGGGTTTATAATTCCTATCCTTAGATTTAATATGTCTCCTATTGAAAGTGATTACACTCAAGTGAAACCAACAGAAACAATGACAGCATCCCAGAAATTTAGACAAAATATTTTCACAGCTTTTCTCATTCTTTGCGGACTGTTCCATAAGGAAGAAAAAATGCTTAAAAATAAAGATAGTATTCTGAAACTTTTAAAATGACAGCTTTGATCAAATAATCTTGTGTTTTCTTTGCTTTAGAATTTATACCAAACTTTCAAGGTAACTTTTGATAATAAATTTACACATATATGGTAAAAGTATAGGTAAACCAAAAGATACTCAGAGTGTGACACGTAAATATGAACATGCACAGGAGCAGCGAAGGTTGCCGTTCAGAAACTAAGTAGAATGGAAAAATTGCTTAAAAAGAAATGACTAATAACCAGTTACTTATTATAAAATCTCTTATACGACAGGGAATGCTAGACCAACTCCATAAACTTAACAAGTCTTGAACGAACAGAGATGTAGCTCTGACGAGAGATTCGGTGAATATAATGGACGTGTGATATTCATAGAGTGGAAAGCTTAAGAAAAGAATGCACAACAAAAACACTCAATAATATATAAAAAAGCAATGAGAAGCAATATGAGGAACAGGGGGTAGCCAACTTTGAGGGTAATTTGATATAATTTATAGTAAAACTAAGATAAAGGAATGGTAAAAAAGGAATCGACTAGACTAAATATGTATATTATTTTAATATTTAAGTAATATTAATCGACTCATTACCAAATCTTTTCCGGGGTCTTTGAGTTAAAAAGACACAGTAGATAAGTTATCTATGTACATTTGGGAGGTTTCGTTGAGTTGGAGTGATTTTGTGAGTGATCTGTGCTGTTAGGAAAAAGTAATCTTTTGTGGCTTTGAGATGCTGATTTGTCCAGGGATTTAACTCACATGATTTTCGGTACCATTCTTCTTCATTCACGATGTCCATGTCACAACAGGGATAATTGTATTATTATAAAGTTTTCATTTTTCATCATATTTCGATTTCTGCTATGGTCGCACTGACCTCCAATTCTTCAAGAAGACCTAAGGCAGGTCATGGTTTGTTGTTATGACTACATTTTTTTTAATCATTTCACCTCGAGCAAGGCGGAAACGTCACTGATGTGCAGGGGGCTACATAAATGTAAAAAGATTAATTAGAAAAGAGTGAGGAGTACAAACTAGTTAGAAAGGGACAATAGAAAGCTGAGAAAGCAGGTGCGATGACAGATACATAGGTAGAGAGAAAGGGAAGGTGGGGAGAGAGCTAGAGTGCAGTGGTTAGTAAATTCAAGCTTTTTTTTTTATCTCTCCTAACATCACTAGAGTTACATAGACAAAGTTATCCTTAGCGTGTGGGCTGTACTTAACAAGACAATTTTTTGCATATCTTTTAAGCTGGGTTTTCCAGGGATTATTTCAATGTGTTGTTTTGTTCCATATTTTTATCATTCCAAGTGCACCTACTATTGCTGGCACTATTCTTGTTTTCAATTTCCACATTTTTTCTATTTTGATTTCCAGGTCTTTGTATTTTGACAGTTTCTCGAATTCGTTGGTTGGTATGTAACAATCCGCTAGACAAGCCATATCAATTAATAGGCAAGATGTTTTTTCTATTATTATTATTATTATTATTATTATTATTATTATTATTATTATTATTATTTCTTTTGATTTCTGTAGTGTCCCATCCAGAGATCTAAGGCCAGAAATGGCATCAGGATATTAGACAAAATAATTAAATACTCACAGGATATAATGGAGGAAAAAATGCAGAATGGGGAACAGTGTAACCTATTTAGAAGATAGCGCCATCGAATTCATAGCAAAACAAAGATAAAAGAATAGTAAAAGAAATTGCATCGAACCATAAATGACTGAATGTTCTGGAAAGACAATGATGGCTTAGGCTTAAAGAAAATGACACTGAGTAGAACATTATTATTATTTTTTAATTTAATGAAGTATTTTTTTAATTTTCTTTCACATTAATTTCAGTTGCTTTTCATCGCAGAATACTCAGACCCCTTTTTAGCGCTGTACTTTCATCATTAGCGCCATTGTATTTTGTCCCCACTCATCTAAATCTGACGATCAAGGCAATATGGCGCGATTGTTTGCCGGGTCATTTTGCACGACAGATGTTGATGCTACCTCTGAGAAGTTAAAGGAACCAATCTGCCATAGCTAAAGATGAACGATGTGTATTCATAACATTTTCAAAGGAAAGTGAATGCAATGAAATTTAACTAAGTGAATGCAACGAAATCTACTGGAATTCGAACTCGGTACTTCGGTTCCTTTATCCATTACTCCACTGTCCTTCCATAATTAATATTTTCTTGAATTCATATTCGATGAGCCAATAAGAACGTTCATTTATTTTTACTACTATGTATTTCTTTTCAATTTCAGCTATTTTACATAAACTGCTAGTATTCGTAATATTAACGTACAGACATATTTTAAAATCTATGTAACATTGCCAGCCAATTTTAAGTAATTTTCACTAAAATATTCACTGCTTTATATATCCTCATAGAATTATTACTAGTAATATTACATTGTATTTTTATTAGATGATATATCAACATTCATCATCAATTATCATTTTAATTAATTTGTTTGCATCTTAAAGCTCTTTTATCTTAAACTTTTCATACTCCAGCGATCTTTATACAAAGCGGAGTTGATGTTGTAATATAATTTTTAATGCTAGACTCATTTTTAGGCTTTCGTAGTAAAAGTGAACTAATCATTCCTAAGAAATGTAAACAAGAAAAAAATTTAGTAGAAGACGAAGTTTGCGAACAGGGAAAAATAGAGTAAAGAAGCAATACCACAATATATAAAAACCTAAGCGCAAAGATTAGATACTTATGTAAAAAATGAATAACCCAGCAAGAATTCTAACGTGATTGAAACCTTTCAGTACATACAATGCACGCTTAAAAATGTTTCAATATATAACAGAACATATGACATGAGAGGGGAGGATACATGAAATATAAAATATGTAAGACATGTCCCAGTGGAGAATATATTAAATATAAGGAGAGGGAACAATGATAACAACAAAAATGTCATACAAAAAAGATATGAATAGCAGAAAAAATTCTTTAGCCTTTGTAAAGGTGACAGTTAACAATCCTAAAAAATAGTTAAACATCTTAGACGTTAAGCGGAAACATTAAATAGAAATTCTAACATGCCAACAGGAATTGCGTAGAGATTGAAAAATTGCGGAACTTATAAACACAGCAGAGATACACAAAATAATAAAATAAATAAAAAGAGAAAATACATGATTCAGTGATACAAGAAATATTAAAGGAAGATATCATAACAGAAAAGTTAGTAGAAAAGAACGGATATATCTGATAACACTTCAACGACGGTAGTAGGAAGATACCCACAAGACATGGAAGCCTAGATTAAATGTTATTCTACATTATATCTTCTATAAATACTTTCACGGCTTCTGCTCCGATGAAATTAGATCACTGGTGCCTCCTAGGTATGAATTTACACGAGATACTAGATTAGCAACTAGGTCCCACCCTTTAACAGTGAAACCGATAAAATGCTTCTTTTCTCGCACTTCCCGTCTGTAGAATTCCCTTCCACATACTTGCTTCCCCGACAGCTACGAACTCCAGGAGTATAAATGCAAGGTCAATAGACACCGCCTAACACACTAACTCGCACCCATTCTCTCAAACACTCTTCCTATGTACTTCTTTACTCGTCTATCACCCTCCTTCTTACATTTCCTATATCTAATCCCTCTCTCACCACCTTCCCCTATGTAACCCTCTGCGCTATAGTGGCAGTGGAATGCCTTGCTCGGGGTGAAATGATTAAAAAAATATCCGCATTTTAATTGTAGTATTGATTCCTTTGTTACTATAAGGGTATAGGATAATTCCAGTCTAAACCCTGGTAATTATTGTTGTTATGAACTCATTCAATAACAATCATGTAAAAACGAAATGATCTTCCTTAAAAAAAAGGAATATTTAATTAGAAAAATCAGTGTGCATATATAATTCTCAAAGAATTTTTATTAAATAGTTATCGGTGGACTACCCACATCATACAAAACTGATCAAGATTTGTCAATTTAACCAAATACTATATGGATTCAAACACGGCTTATTACTGCGCATTCGAATGATTTGAAATGAATTGTTGGCTGCAAATGCACACGTCCCTAAATGAATACAATATCAGTAAATTAAGGGCCATAAATTATGCATATTTGTGCGATCAATCTCGAAAGAGATATGAGTGACTGGGCAGAAAATTTTCCCGCAGTAGGTTTTCATTACTTTCTGGAGTAAACTAGTTGCTAACTCAGGCTATAGAACCCTATTTGTCTCGTTATTTAACCCATAGTTGGTGAGATATATCGTATTAATACATTCCCAAAGGGCATATACTTGTAAGTAAATGCAACGAATTTAACTGGAATTCGATCTTAACTATCCGATTTCTCGTTCCAAGCCGATATCCACATTATACTGTAAAAGAAACGGGTATAAGCTGAACTATTCCCACCGATATTTTGCACGAATAAAAAAAAAAAAAGATAAAAAGACAAACTAAGGTAAAATAACCACCGGTATCTGTTCGGATGGCAGTATAGATTTTTCACCTGATAATATATTTTAGTTGATTTTGCTTCCGAACGTCTTTTTTCCTTGCATCGCAACAAGAGAAAGTCATAGATAGAGAGAGCGAGCGAGAGAGTGAGAGAGAATGAGAGAGAGAGAGAGAGAGAGAGACAGACACACACACAGACACACAGACAGAATATGAAACGTTTATAATGGAGAGTCTTACACACATACATTGATACATATAGATAGATAGATAGATAGATAGATAGATAGATAGATAGATATGAACAGCGTGTAACATATATTTGTCCGCAACGACTCTTCCCCCACCGTTAGTGATTTGCAAAAAACCAATGTAGTATATAAATTCATATGTCCATTTAGAGAATGTATCTCTAACAACCTCAATAATATCTACATTGGCCACACCACAAATTCGCTCTCACGGCGTCTGACGTTGAACTTAAATAAAAATTCAAATATATTCCGTCATTTAGAACAACACGGTTATCAACGCACACTTCTGAGAAAAACGCTTGTTGATAACACGTACATACTCAAACAAGAAAATAATAAGCAGAAACTAAAAATGCTCGAATCACTCTACATTAAACAATTTAAACCAGGTTTGAATACAATCAATTTCGATATTTCCAATAACGTACTCAAATGTCTGTAATCAGACCAGGGACCACAACACCACTATTTTGTCACTGTCTTCGGCCATCCACCACGGTAGGGATGGACTTATATTTTCAATTCAATTATCTTTATTGTTAATAGCTTAAATGTTCTATGTTTACTGTGTGTTAATATTTACTCTTTGATAATGGCTTATGTGAGCCGAAAGCTTAGACCCGTTAAAAAAAATTCAACAAATACTGTGATTTTTTGTTGTCTTTCAACGACATCACCATCAAGTATATCAGACGGTATGAACGGATCCTACACAAAATTAATAGACAAAACCTGTCTATATTATTCAATAAAACCTGCATTAATGAAAAAATGCTGCCAAAATACACACAATATATATATATATATATATATATATATATATATTGTCATCTGCAGACAGATCTGTTTCGCTGAGAGAGAGAGAGAGAGAGAGAGAGAGAGAGAGAGAGAGCAAAAGAAACAGATACCTAGACAGACAGTCAGACAGACAGACAGACAGACAGACAGACGGAGAGAGAAATAATTAACAGAATGTAATATATAAGTAATAGATAAATATTTACACACATAAACGCTTGGTCAAATTAATTGAAACAAAATGAATAATATCTTCTTAGGATGGTTCGCACTTTTCTTGATCATGTAAACATCATCTTTTAGCGTTTTTTTTTTTTTGACCCAATGTTTTTTTTTACGTTTTGGACTAATGTATCAATTTTGTTTCTTTGCCTTAATGTCATAACTGACAGTTGAATGGCTGACACTGGCAATATTTTAGATTATTTTGTAAGTCTTGCTAGTTTGTTTGTGAAGTGTTATCATTTTTGTACGGATCCTTGGTGTATTGCAGATCATTGCCGTAGTTTGCAGTCGAAACAATAGTGTTTTAGCGTAACAACTGAGAAGCTAGTAGCTTTTAATGGCTTTCCTATTTGGAGCAACTGGGTCTTTAAGTATTTGAGTTGGGTCTTTATTTCAATTTGGCGCCAATGAAAAACGTTTCATCTCAGTAAGCCTCCGGACTTCCAATGTTGCTTTTAACGATAGACAGATCAACTCACATTGGAAGATTGTCTTACTACATACCAGCAGTCAGAACAAATAAACAATTTATAGCGTGCAATAACTATATAATATATTTCTCAATCTATCTACAAGTGGTATTGAGAGGATTTCGACCAGACCCAATATGACCAAATGTAAAACATCAGATATATTTTTAACGTTGCTGGGTCAAAAAAGTTTTCACGTTCATTCATATATGTTACTGCAGTTGGTAATGCTTATGCAGATAGATACACAAGCAAAAGTAAAATATCGTAGATAATATTGTTCTTAGAAATTGTATTAATACGGCTTTGAGATATTTATAAAATAATTTTAAATGTATGTTTAATAACAAACTCACATTTTAAATAATAAATATTTAAAATTATCGTTTATTACCGATCATGTTTGTCATATTTAATTTGTCTCCAAATATCTCCCAAGAATTAATTATTTTTCAAGGCCAATCAAATTTCATCTCATCCCGAAATAAGATTCATATTACTGCAAACAACTGCAAAGGATGTAATTTGAGGGAAAATAGAAATCGATTAAAACCTGTCACATCAGTGAGTTTAAAAAACCGACCTTATGGTGAAAGAAAGAAAACTATAGCAGTTGCTTCTATTAAGTTTCACAAGAGTGTGTGGATATATATATATATATATATATATATATATATATATATATATATATATATATATATAACGGCCATAAATATTAGGCCATCCCAGATTTTTAAAAGAAATGATATATTTCATACTATTTTTTAGTATTTATTGCCAAAGTGGATAATTTTAAATGAAAGTAGAATGATACTTTTTTATTTTTACTTTGCAAAATTTTACAAGGCAAAGAAGCAAAGATGAGTTCGTCCAAATCACTCTAAATTTTATTCATCCTTTCATTGATGAAACAGCAATATAGGTAATTATTAAATATTTATAAATTCATTTGATGCACATGTTAGTATGCACTATAAGGAAAAGAACCATTCTATTTTAATTAATAATTATTCACTTGTCAATAAATACGAAAAATAATATGAAATACATCATTTTTTAAAACACTGGGGTTGCGTAATAATTACGCCCGGCAGTATATATATATTTGATATATATATATATATATATATTTGATATATATATATATATATTTGATATATATATATATATATATATATATATATATATATATATTCCATTTTTAAACGAGTTATTTCCCTACCCAGGTTTTCTCCATGAATAATGTTTCAGACGATTTTTTAAAACTGATTTTACTTTTTACATTGCCGAAAATCTATACTTTTCCACAAGGTATAGCATGGATCAAGAAACACAACAATGGAGTATTCGATGTACCACAAGGATCGTATGATGGACCAGAAATCTCAGAATGGATGGGATTATACATTTTAAACAAAATAATCCGTATTAACAACCACGGATTATATAGAGATGACGGATTAATAAAAGCACCTGACAACAAAAGAATGAATGATAAAATGAGGAAACATCTTTTTAAATTATTCAAAGAACTAGATTTTGATATTACAGTGGACACAAATAATAAAGTGGTACAATATTTAGATGTAGAATTTAATTTACAAACTGAAAATGTCTTGCCATACTAACTTATCATACATAAATACAAAGTCCAATCACCCAAATAATATAATTAAACACATTTACAAAGGAATAGCACCCAGACTATCTAATAATATCTTGGACTAATTTTTAATGTGAATTTAGTTTAAGTGTCTAATGACTTAAAAAAGTCATTAGACACTTAAACTAAATTCACATTAAAAATTGGTCCAAGAAATTATTAGATAGTCTGGGTGCTATTCCTTTGTAAATGTGTTTAATTATATTATTTCTTTCTTTATATTATTTTCTTATATTATTTAATTTCTTTAAATTTAAAAACTTCTGTCTTTGGCAGTTTTAACCATGGAAAAAACAATAATCGAACCACGTGTTAAAATTAGCGAAGGCTGCTACAAAAATAGACATTCTAAAAAAGATGCATTTAGTTTTATTGAATAAGTGTTTTCAGGTCGCATCATTTCGCAAAACAGTGATGTCAGTTGGCGACCCTGTTCATGTGACTTGACGCCTTTAGGTTTCTTCCTTTACTTTATCTCAAATGTAATGTATATGTCAACATTTCAATAACAGTTCAACAGCTGAAGGATGAGATAATAAGACATGTTGGTGAGATCAAGAAGCAGCTATGCAGAGACGTCATCAAAAAATTTGATTATCGAAAGACGCCTTGGCCGACATGTAAGCATAATTATTATTTACACATAATTGCCAAGACTTAAATAACATGATCACTAGTGAAATTAATAAAATTTCACAAATAAAACTAATTTAATTATTGCTAAATTCGATCCGTCTGAATAGAAAACTATATATATATATACATTTAGTCATCGGCAGACAGATCTGTTTCGCTCTATCACAGCTCATCAGTACGGTTAGATATCCGATTGCTTTTTACCCAGGATTGAAATCCGACCGAATTGGCGACAATCGGTGATTTTACGTCTGAGCTATGGGCGCTCGGTAAAAGGAGGTAGACTTTGTAGCGTGTTTATTATCATTATACACACACCCAATAGCTGAGAGTGTTCTCATTCATTTCTGAATAAACGATGCGTAGATGCTATATATATATATATATATATATATATATATATATATATATGTGTGTGTGTGTGTGTGTGTGTGTGTGTGTGTGTGTATATTAGCACGTTATTGTTACTACAAATTTAAAAATATAATACTAGTATTATTACTACGATTAAAATTAAATAGAAAAAGTAACAATAAATTTTCGAGCATAAATTCAACCCCTAATTCTTAAATTTTAAATTTCAATGTCATACATCTAAAACAGACAACTGGCAGCTTAGGTCAAAATTCATTTCTCTAACGAAGGATTATTGTGAATCTCGGTCAAAGACGCTGCGCGAAGCTAAGATCAAATGTGTTAAGTTAACCCCACTTTCTCCTTATTCTTTTTTCTCCTTTTCTTTCTCTTTTCCCTTATTTTTAAAATTTCTTTCTTGCTTTTTTCTTTTTTCTATTTCACTTGTCTTCGTCTGTAAAATTCCAAGCATTCATTGTTATATGAATTTTGTCTAACGAGCGGTGGATCCGCGACATATATTGTCACTTATGAATTTGTAAAAATATCTAACTTTATTTCCTGATTATATATATATATATATATATATATATATATATATATATTCAGAAATTATAACATGGATATGTTACAATATCACTACAAAAGTAGCTATTTGGTTTCGACACTTCTTGTGTCTTGTCAAGTGATGTGGTTATTTTAAATTGAATGGTTTTAAAAGGTTAAAAACAAGCAAGACCCCTTTAATCAGGGAGGCATTATTGTATGTACAATGTAGACCAATCAGCGTAAAACAACTTCTAATTTGGAGAATATGTAGGCAGTCTTAAAATTAATTTTGATGGGCATTGATATTAAAATTTGATTAAATTGAAATCAAAATTATTAATTAACTATTATAACTACTTTATTTTTGTTGCGAAATTTTTAAAAATATTTTTTAGTTTAACAATTTAGTAGATTTAGAAAGTTATTCATATATTAAACGAGGAAGAGAATGAACACATATATAAATAAACCTAGAAACATCCACACATGGAAAAATAGACGAGTATATTCACAAACACTAGCAAACAGATACATATACAGATTAATACACCCACGCATATATACATACACAAATTACAAAATTTAGTCTTTGTCAACTTGTCAGACTAAATTGCTACATATTGGATGCAGTCAAGGCGAATTCATAACGTTACCGGCCTTGGATGAATGGGGTTGGGATAGACATAATCATATTTCAATGTATGAACATATAAACAGAATTAAATATATACTTAGGCAAAAACACAAGCCAAAGTTAAATGCGTATGCATGTGCAAACGTCATATATTTATATATATATATGCTAAACTCCATATCGTTCATATGAAGCTATGACTATGGGCCCCAGTTGTTTAGCTCACCTGTGTGTGTGTGTGTGTGTGTGTGTGTGTGTGCTCGCGCGCTCGCGCACGTCAATGATTGTACATGTGTGTTTGTATAACAGGCGTCACGACAATAAATACTCCTCCCAAAGTTCATCCCAACTTCACAAAAATTCATCAATATACGCATCTCTGCATATATCCAGTATTTTAAATAAAACATTAAAACAGTTTGTTAGACGATCAAAAAAACGAGAAACCCAAGACAACATCTATCTGTATATTTATCTATCTATACACATACATACGTGCATACATAAATACATATACACCTACATATATATATAAATATATATATATACACAAATATACAAATATACATATATACTACACACTTACAGATATACACACATCCAAATACATACGTATATATATATATATAGGCACATATACACATACATATACACACACATGCACATACATACATATATATAGATATAGACGTGCATACATTGACATCTGAACATACATACATACAAGTATGAATATATACACATATACACACACATATACATACATACGCATATACACACATATATATACACACATATACCCATACAAAAGCATACAGAAACACATGTAAGACATACACACACATACAAGTAAATAAATACAAATACATACATATCAGTAAGTAAAGCAAATTTCAATATGTCTACTAGTACAAAAGGACAGATGTACACTCATATGTAGACCCATACGCGCATATGCACACACACACACACACACACACACACACACACACACACACACACACATATATATATATATATATATATATATATATATATATATATACACTAATAATTAGACATTAATTTGCCTATATATGATGGGTGCCCACACCCGATCCGGACGCCCCAATAAATTCTTCCCCAGGTACACAATCCGGCACATATCAACACAATAAAACTTTGCAGGCACCGAACCCAACACCGAACGCTAACCTAAATTGCCATGAGGCATCTAATCAATACACGACAGAGCACACACCAATACAAATCATTCGGCCAAAGCCCAACACACTTACCCATTACACTGACTGTCAAACCAATATCTAATAACAATGATACTCAAGACCCACGTCCCACATAGTTTCTTAACTATTTATAAATCCCCTTCCCCGCAAAAACCAATGTCGGGTAGAGCACTACATAACCATACAACGCGCCGATCAATATCAGGTCGAACGGCTGGCAAAAATAGTATAACACATGGTGAACAATGCACCCAGTAAAGATCAACCAGAACGCCCAACCCGAATAAAAACACCCTTCAAAAAGTCAGTTAAGGATATTTTCCTTAATCTTTCAATATTACAACCCGGATTTTAATGTAAATGCTGAACTATGCTTACAATGTACTGTTAACTCATTCCTCTGGTTTAACATTATAACCTTATCCCTAGATTTGATAATTTCTAATTTTTCGTTGAGACAAAGGTAGCAAGTTGCACGGAGGGAGTTACAAGTTCGGGCCTTTGTAAGCATTGTCCATTTAACTGAGGGTATTTTATTTTTTTTTCTTTAAAGACCAATAGTATTTGGATAATAACGTACTGTATTTATAAAAATTATTGACAAGACACAAGAAGTGGCGAAACAAAATAGCTACCTTTGTAGTGATATTGTAATATATCCATGTTATAATTTCTGAATAAATATTATTAGCTCTACTTTGTATTGAGCACTTTTTTAAAAATAGGGTTTCTTTCGGATAAGAATATTATTCCACCTATATATATATATATATATATATATAATCATATCACTCCATGACAGTTTACTGCCACTGGTGCCCAGGGTGCTACAAAGGAGGAAAGTTAGGAAAAAGAGTGATAGGTTATAGTGTGTGTCAGAAATGGTTGAGAGAAGGATGAGAATACTGCTGAGAATAGAGTGGACGTAGAACGGGGCATGAGAGAAAGGATCCAGGTTAGTGAGATAAGAGATGACTATTGACTTTACATTTAAATTCTTGGAGATTGCAGATGTCGAGGAAGCAAGTAAACGGGAATTCCACGGAGGGGATGGGTGAGAAAAGAAACTGATAGAGTAGAAATTGCATTTGTGGAGATGGTTAATGTTTATTTGATTCGGCCTTGGGTCATACGTAACCAAACACTCTCCAGCTTACCAGTTTTATCCATAATTATGATCATCAGAAATATCAGACGTTTCTCATCAGAAGGTTGGTTGCAGGTTGCATGTGTGAATTAGTGTAGAATAGTGGCATCGTGTAAGATTAAAAATATGCATTTTGTATGTTAAAAGACTAATTTATTAAAACGAAAGAATAACAAGAATTCTTAGATGGTTCAATGAGAAAGTTAAGGGTATCAAGGTGTTTTAGAAAATGTTCGCAATAGTCAATTGTTAAAAGAGTTTATGCGTACGTACGTATGCCTGTATTAGCATTTGTTCAATAGGAATGTCTTTGGATAAAGAAGATGAAATTCAATGAATCCGCACAAGAAAAAGAATGAGGAAGAGAACAAGGTCCGACATGACCTTATCTCCGGGTTGATTTGAAGTTGAAATTACATTTAATTTTGTCTTTTTTCGCTGTTCACATTTGACTGACTGGCACTGATTTGATCAAAGCCTTTTAAAGAAATATAAATTTTCGCCCTGGATCTCTAAATCATCTGGATCTTGCAATTAGCTCCCATTGGTCAGATAATCAACTTAACGCTTACTTGCAAAATCCGGTTTCGACTTTCTCTTTAAGTACATGGTTAATCCTTTTTCTATTTGGGAAAAACCAGGATGTCACAGGTCATTGTAAATGTTTGTAAAAGTGAAGAAGAAGGTTGATTTTAATTCTTAATTTTGTATCCACTACAACAGGAGTATAAATAAAATTTTTACTGGAGATTGGGATATGTCTATTTTGTTAATATTCACTCACATCAAGGCATTTTCAGAAAGATTGATAGAATGCTATCTAACTATTAACCATTCATTAGATAATACTACTTAACCCTCTAGGGCCATTCGTATCATATTAGTGGGGGATCTGTTTATTACTTCATAACAATATGGAACTGATCCCCCACTTTATGACAAGTAGAAGCCTTAATCATATTATATTATTAACCCTCTAGGGCCATTCGTATCATATTTGATACAGTATGAAAACAAGCCTTGAAATAAATATTTTCCTGAAAAATTTTTTAAGAGAAATATTTTATAAATTTCAAATGAAAGCAGTACTGACTGCTCAGTCAATGAATACCAAATGTTTCCTTATAGGGAAATACCAAATGTTTCCTTATAGGGAAATACTGTATCAAATATGATACGAATGGCCCTAGAGGGTTAAAAAATGACAATTACATCTCCATATATTAATGTCATCATACTAAAATTCACCCTTTCCTTGAACTCACAGAAAAATGTGTACTCTTATGCAGAATGCATTATTCCCTTTTTAAAAGAAACGAATCATGGAACAAAAGAACTGCTTGAAAACTAAAGACATATTTATTCGATTTTAAGGCAGATCATCTTGATTTAAATCTGCATCGACACGAATATCGTAGTTACTACGCTGAAAATACTTTTATCAACGAAATTTTCAGTGACGAGATGCCTGCACGTTTCGGATAATCACACACCTAAATACCGATTGTCATTCGGCTGACGCCTACGAAGCGATGATCACCGCACAAAGGCGCGAATGTGGTGCGCATGCGTGTGAAAGTCCGGTTGAGCCTTGAGCCTACCGTTTGAAATGCCGTGCACATTACTGATCAAAAGAAGAGAGTAACTGATGCCTTAGCCGGAGAATATCTGGCAGGCGTGTGGGACCAAAGGTAGACTGATTTTCTGAAGAACAATTTTCTTCAGAGAGTGCTAAGTTGTATGGATTTCTGGGATCCCTATGTAAACGAAAACAGAAATTAACAAAGAATATGACACGCATTCACAAGTCGTTGAAATATCAAGGTTTCATCGCACGCAACGCTATAATATGGATCTTACTCTACGCTGAATTTTAATCTAGAATCATCATTCTCAATGTATCGATGTATCGATAATGGAAATATAGTCTGGATGTAGAATTAACATTTGATGAATGTTCACGGACTTTAAATAGAATAAATTTAAAGGTATATCTATGAAATTAGAATAAAATTATAGGTATATCTATGAAATTTAATTTACATTCGAAACTAAGTAATGCAAAGGTCATAATCAATAAGCGTGGAAACTTATCACTGAGGATATTTTTTTAATAATCATTTAAACAAAAGTAAAATACGCGACCGCTACTGGTACGCAGGCGGTTACTGTGAGTAAAATACTGGATACAGCGGGCATTGAAGAATGGATAAGAGATGAACGGGAGTGAAGTAGATAGGATTATAAAATGACCTTGTACTTAATCAGTCGGTCAGTTATATGCCATACAGGATACACCTTTAGGCGATACTGTCTCTTTCGAGACATGACTCACTAGACAGAAGATTTTCACGGAGTAGGTTGACATTACTTTATACAGTAAACTAGTTCCTAACCAAAGCTATAAAATCTTGCTATTTAACACATATCTAGAGAGAGAACCTATGTATTAGTGCCTTTCGCTAGGGTATTTGAAAGTAAGTAATGCAACGAATTCAACTGAAATTCAAACTCAGCTCTACCCTTTCTCATCGCGAGCCCATATCCACTACACCCCAATGCACCTGGTATTCCCAAGCGGTCACCCATCTACGTACTGACCAGGCTCAACGTTGCTTAACTTCGGTGATCTAAAGAGAACCGGTTTGTTCAACTTAATATGACCGTAGTCTATCAAAGCAGAGAAACCGTTATTTTACATTTATAATAGCTCTGATAGCTGGCGGTCATATCACGTTGAATAAACCGGTTTATTGACGGATGTGCGTTGTGGTGTAGTGGATATCGGCCCGGAAAAAGAAAACGGTGAGTCGAGTTCGAATTCCAGTTGAACAAACTACATTCGCTTACGCACTGGTACACTTGGGAAAGGTATTAATCCGTCTCTTCCCTCCGGTTATGGGTTAAATAACAGCGCAGAACTTAGGACTCTGCCCTTAAATAAATCCCAATGAAAGCCGGCTCAACCCCGATCAGGGTGCATACGGTTTGCACTGCTTTGATAAAAATTCGCAACATATATAAGGTTAGTTTGCATCACACTTTCATGAACGGGAGCGTTTTTTTTTTCGTAATTTTTAGATCAAAGTGGTTATCAGATAATGGAAGACTTGATAATTTTTTTTTTCTAATGTTAAGTTTCTTTTTTTGTGTCCATCCTATTTAAAACCTCGTAGTTGCTCGCATGTTTCGTCTATGTTATCCTCAGCATCATTCTGTAGAACCACACTTCGGTTGATTCAAGTATTTCCTTTATCTTTTTGATGAGATTGTCCAGCATTCGCTGCTATATTGAAATATAGATATCACATAAGAATTCATTACTCTCTTCTTTGTTTCCAGTGAAATTTTCTTGTCTCTTAATACTCTACACAGCTTCTGGAATGCGTCCTTTGACATATCAATACGTCTTCAGATTTCTGTAACATAGTTTCCGTCCTCTGTTAGAACAATTACCAGGTATAGCCGATATATTAACAAACCGATATACTCCGACTGCAAGCACATAATAAGAAAGATAATACTAATGTCAGTAGTTTCTTTATCGATAAACATTAGGCATACGAGTTCCGATTAAAATTAACGGACTGGTTCTATAAAAATAAATTTAACACATATCAGTTTCTACGTAGCCACATATTTTAGCGTCGGTTCCTTTGATGGAAGAGTTCATAGAACTTTATGGGGATAGCGAGCAGTAGTTTCGTCTCATTCCCTTGAATCTCTTCTACTTCTTGTTTCTTTTAACTGAGATTTGATTTTAGGAAAAAGGCAACAGACGCAAGGAGTTAAATGTTGGTTGTCGGACCTGTGAATTTCGTCCTTAGACAAAAACTGCTTCCCACACATGTTCACTGACGGAAAATCTGTTGTTTGGTGAAAGGACAACGTACTAAACACTTTCATTCCAAATACTGTTATAAACAACGGAAGTGGACGAGAACATAATAAATTTGTGCGCATGCGCGACAGAATTCAAGTTCAATCTATGCTAAGCAGTTTCTATCTGCCCAACTTAACTCCGTTATTATAGCAACAGACCCAATACTTTTTGTTGAGACCACGTTCATTAAACAAAAACTTGTTGGTTGAAATTTGTAAATTATTTTCCTTAAAACAGTTGTTCAGGTAAATAGACTTCTCAAAGTTTTTCTTTCTGTATTGATAAGAAGTTTCTTTCTAATGTTTTGCTCGTCCTGGGTATGACAATAAACGGCGTCCGGCAGCAAAGATTCTGAATGGGAGGTTGTGAGGAGCATGACACCACCTCTTATTTGTTGTTGTTCCCACGTTCACCCTGACCCAGAGTGGTGACACCTGTTAGGGTCCCAGCTACGGGTAAATAGTTAACTCATAAACTGGGGTCAAAACACCATGAAAGTATAAAATTAGACTTTTATAGAAACATATAAATACAAATAGACTTTTATAGAAAAATATACACTTTTGAAGGAAAAATAATACCAGCAATACATTTTTTAATATAAAATTTGAAGACATCTTCAGTTTTCTTAAAGAAAAAAAAAATAATGACAAAAGAATTTTCATCAAAATTTTACTAAATCAACTTTCTCACTATAAACATTAAAAAATATCTGAAAACCCTACAATTTTGGCATTAAATAACGCACAGAGGCTGATAAGCCGTTTAACAAAAGTCAAACTTCTAACATTTTGCGTGAGTTGAACGTCTACATGTTGATTATACCAATGTTTTTTGTTAAATTACATGTTTTATCTATTTTAGCTGTTGATGCTGTTTAAAGTCTTCTAGATAGGCTTTTTCTGTTACTTGCTGAAGTAAGTTTTAAGAGTATGTAGCGCCAGTATAGTATTTTCGAAAAGGATGATTCTCATCGAGTCCCAAATCGTTCATTCGCTTGAAAGACTTCGTAAAAGATTGAAATCCATTGTATTACGAAATATTAGAACACGCGTAAATTTTAAAATCAAGATAATACTAGAGAAAAGGGGATAAAATTTATCGATTTCCCCTGATCAATCTAATAACGGTTTCAAAAATTTATAAGCCGATAATTCATGCTAATTCAAAAAGCTGATTTGCATTTTATGTTTGCGACTGCGCATGTCTGGTGTGACATCTTTGACAAGCGAAGTTTTGCAGATCATGATTACGAAATGAAACAGTTTCTTTAAATATCAACCCTCCACCATTCACCTTGTCTCTTTTTATTCAAGCAACCCTTACTACTCGCCTTATTTTCAATCTTTCTCTTTCCCCTATTCATTCTCTAAGATTTTAAACTTAATACGACTTTATGCATTTGTCTTAACTTTTTTTTTTCCATTAGTCAAACGCAAACTTTTACAGATAACTTTTCTCACAGATCTGTCTTTATATTTCTTTTCTATTTTGCTTAAGATCAAAAAGCTAACACTGACGCTCAGAAATATATAGTATCTCGACACAAATCTAAATAATAGTCCTGCTTTTATGATTTTACAGCCGGTTTGCCAGGCTATTATTTGATTCATAAGAATGAGCGCAGCCGGAGAAATTGGTTACTTTTGTAGTGGGTACAACTTTCCAGCAACACATTACTCTGTTTGGAGGCGAAGAGGTATGTTTATCTTCTAGCCCTGTGATTCTCAACTGCAATGCCGCGGCACATTGGTGTGTCTCGCTATTCTTTTAAGTGTGCCGCGGTATATATAGGTAGCATTTTTTCATTGATGCAAATTTCATTAAATAATAAAGACAAGTTTAGTCGCTTTATTTCATGTATGATTTTTTTCATATCGTCAGATAAACTTAAAAAGATGAAAATAGTGTTGGTTGTAACGAGTTCGCCAATCCTCCACACAAACAAAATAGACGACTACTACTATCGTTCGACTGCGAACTCCCCTTTACAACCAACACTATTTTCATCCTTGATAATGGCTGATTTAAGCTCAGAAAGGATTAAATAAAAACGTGTATCAATATTGTGATTTTCTTTACTTTTTCAACGATAATGCTATTAAGCTTATCAGATGATATGAAAAACGTTTACATAAAATAAATCGACAAAACTTTCTTATATTATTTAATGAAACATGCATCAATACATATATATATATATATATATATATATATATATATATACATATTGTCACAGCATTTTATATATATATATATATATATATATATATATATTATATACAGACGTAATCTAAAAGTCTTCTAATATCGAGTCATAAATCTCCGTCTTTGCTCCCTATTTTTCTATGTCTACACGACAAATTTAAAAAAGAAATATTTCTTGATTCTACCCCTCTTTTTTTAAATTCCTATGTATGTATATTTTTGCGGGCTCATTTCCGGCATATGAATTTTTTGACAGACTATACTTTATTTGGCTCTGTTACACACACACACACACACACACACACACACACACATATATATATATATATATATATATATATATATATATATAAAAGAGATAATAACTATATTCGTGTCTAAAAACTTTCCTCGTATCTACGAAGAATAGAAAAAATAGTTTTAAAAAAGAAAGAGCTAAGTACGTGAACATCAGTCAAAAAGCCTAGACCGAGTCAGAACGTAGCCCAAAGAAAAAACCCCGACACGAGCAATCAACTAAGTAAAAAGCGCTCAATTCCTAGGTAGTGCGGAATAAATAAAGAATACCTAGATCCATTTACGGGAAACCTAGGTAAGTTGTCTGGCTCTCTAGGTATTCTTTATATATATATATATATATATATATATATATATATATATATATATGTGTGTGTGTGTGTGTGTGTGTGTGTGTGTGTATGTGTTTGTGTGTGTGTGAATGCATAGTAGTAGTAGTAGTAATTGTAATAATGGCACAGCATTAGTACTTGAATAAATAAATAAGTATTAAACATTTTTCAAATAATTCCTTCCACTATTTTTCGATTATTATTTTGTTTTAATAATCATTTTATTTCTTCTTAAATTTAACTTTTTCATTTATTTGAATCAATGAATATTATCCTTGTTTTCATATAATTATATCAACATTTTTTGTTTAATTCATTTCTTTGTCTAAGCTTTTCTTTAATAACATTTGAATGCATACCCTTTCAAAATTTTACCAAGGGTGCCGTGATATTTTCATTTACTTTTACACGCGCCTTTAATTAAAATGGTTGTGATACACTCTCTCCTTACTGAGTCGTGTTATCAAATTTCATCAACCAAAGGATATTCTTCTTTATATCAAAAGAAAACAAAGTATTATATTAAACATCCGGATCAGTCAGTTAAGTGCCATGCGCGATACACGCTTTGGGCGATCATGTCTCGAAAGAGACATGACTGACTGGGCAGAAGATTATCCCGCAGTAGTTTGCCACTGCTTTCTGTGGTAGACTGGTTGCCGACCAAGGCTATAGAACCTAATCTGTCCTATCATTTAACCCATAACTGGAGTGAAGAGACGGATTAATACCTTTCCCAAGGGTATTTGCGCGTAAGTGAATGCAAGGAATTCAACTGGAATTCGAACTCGGTTCCCCGATTTCTCGTTCTGAGCCGATATCCACAACGCACATCCGATATTAGCCTTTATAAATAAATCTGGTTCAAATGAAGGATGCTGGAAAATGTATTAACCAAACACGTGGGCAATGCAGAAGCTTTAAAGAAAACAGATGCAAAAATTAGTATAAACATCAGAAAGAGAGTTAAAATTTTTAGTGCACGTAATTAGGAAAGAGGACCTAGAAAATTTGATACACGCAGTACAGATTGCAGGCAAGGAAGGCAGGGAAAAAGAAACTCAAAACCTACTAAGTGAGCTTTAGTAAAAATGACGGAACAGCGTTTAGGAGAGATAACAAAAACTTTAGAGAGACATGACTACAAACATCCTAAAGAACACAAAAGAAAGAAAGAAGAAGAAGAAGAAGAAGAAGAAGAAGAAGAAGAAGAAGAAGAAGAAGAAGAATCAGGAGGAGGGGGAAAGAGAGACAAGGCGGAAAAGATAAAGAACACGACTAAGGAAGTAGAGGAAAGAAAGAAAGAAGAGTAGTGAACAAGAAGAAAAAAAAGGAGGAAGTAGAAAGGGAAGAGGAAGGAGGCGGAAAAGGAAAAGACCCCGAAGAAGAAGAAAAAGAAGAAGTAAAAGAGGAGGAGTGATGAAGAAAAATAAGAAGAAGGAGAAAGAAGGGGAGGGGGAAGAGGCGGAAAAGAAGACGAGGCGGAGGAGTAATAGAAAATGAAAGCAGCAGAGGGAAGAAGAAAAAGAAGCAGAAGAAGAAGAATGAAAAGGAAGGGGAGAGAGAGAATAGGTAGAAAAAGAAGACGACGATGAAGAAGACGGAGAAGAATAACGAGGAGGAGGAGGGTAGAAGAAAAAGAAGCAAAGGAGAAGAATAATAATAAAAAAGGTGGAGAGGGAGGAGGCGGAAAAGAAGATGACGACGAAGAGAAGACAAAGAAGAAGAATAAGAGAAGGAGGATGTTCATTTAACAAGAAGGTTAGCAATCGTGCAAATACATTTTTTTTTTATCATTTCACCCCAAGCAAGACATTCCACTGCCACTATTGCGCATGGGGTAACACAAGGGAAGGTGAAGAGAAAGAGTGGTTAGATAGAGGAAATGTCAGAAGGAAGGTGATAGATGGGTAAGGATACCGAAGCTGTGGTTTGGGTAGATGGAAGGGAATTCTACAGGCGGGAAGTGCGAGAAAAGAAACTGTTGAAGTAGAAATTGCGGTTGCATTTTATCGGTTTCACTGTAAAAGGGTGGGATCTAGTTGCTAATCTAGTATCTCGTGCAAATTCGTACCTAGGGGGCACCAGTGATCTAAGTTCATCGGATCAGAAACCGTGAAAGTATTTATAGAAGAGACACAGGAAGCCACGTCGACCCGGTGAGAGAGAGACTGCAGCCGGTCTGCCAAGTCGGTATCGATCACATTACAGACTCTCCATTGTACTTTGTCAAGAAGCCCGAGGAGAATAGCAGGGGCACCCGACCAGATGTGGCAGCAGTATTCAATGCACGGGCGGATGGTAGATTAATATATGTGCAGCATATATTCAGACGGAAAAAACTTCCGGTTCCTGCACAGAGAACCGACTTTCATAGCAACGGATTTAGCAATGGATTCGATATAGTCATTCCACTTGAGGTCCGCTGAAAGTGTGAGACGAAGGAGGCGTAGTATTTTACTCTCTGGGAGGAAATGAAGCAATTTATTTTTTGATTGTTACTGCTTTCTTCTGTCGTATTGTCATGCTGAAGATTACAAGCAATTTCTACTTCTTAGTTATACTGTTTTATCGCTGTTGAAAGAAGAGCGAGAAAAAAAAAACAGCCTCCCCTTTCTCAACGACGTGATGTTGTGCAAACCACCTTCGCACACACATACGCATACATACATACAACTAACGCATTCAACGGCACGCGATCATTGGTTAACCTTACATTCAATACATTGGCTCAAAAGCACGCTCGCTGAGTGCTTGATTCCAACCAATCAGATCGTTGGCGCATGAAAGGAGCAAACCGGCGACTATTTAAGCAACGCACCAAGTGGTGCATTGGATATCTGCTCGGAACGAGAAATCGGGGAGCCGAGTTCGAATTCCAGCTGAATTCATTGCATTCACTTTCGCGCAAATACCCTTAGGAAAGGTATTAATCCGTCTATTCCTTCCAGTTATGGGTTAAATAACCAAACAGATTGGGTTCTATAGCCTTGGTCGGCATCCAGTCTACCGTAGAGAGCAATGGCAACCTACTGCGAGATAATATTCTGCCCAGTTAGTCATATCTTTTTCGAGACATGATCGCCTAAGCGTGTATCACGTATGGGACTTAACTGACTGACTGACTGACCCATGTGTTACATTTTCAGTGGGGCCCCAACTGTTGAGGCAGCTGCGCGGACACGCGTAATCATCCTCTCACACCCGCACTTATATTCAGCGACGCAGACTGCAGGTAGCTGTCGTCATTTAGCGAAAATCTTCTCACACACATACAAACATAAACTTTCACACTATCATCTAGAACTTTCTACAACGACATACGCATTCAACAAGTTTTGACAAGAAACTTCTACAAGAACCTTTCTAAGAACATTTTCTTAGAACATTTAAGAATATATCTTAAAGATTTTTCCTGAACAATTCATGAGTATTATTAATTTTTCATTGAACTTAAATCTTGCATACAAAGAGAGGCATCTTTTGAATTTTTGCACCATTCACTTAAATGCATGCTTTTTAAATAATCTTTGCATGATTGTAATTGTGTTAATACATATATATATTGTTAGAATTTATCGTTGGTTATTCTTTGCATGGGATTTTTATGATGTTTTCTAATCCTAAATTTAAAACAATGTGTTGAAGTGCCCATCATTACGCTACAATATGGTTAATATTCATCATCAAGAAAATACGACTGAAGTACATTGGACATGTAATAAGGAAAAAGAGTTTGAAGCATCTGATAGTCACAGGTCAGATAGAAGGAAACAGAGAGACAGGAAAAAGTAACGTGTTAACATGATTGCTGGGTTTGAGAAAGTGTATGACAGAGCAGGAAAATGCATGCTTAGAGCCACTAGGGTGGGAGATCTGGCAGGTCATGATCGGCTATGTCCTAAAGAGACATTGCACATACAAGAAGAAGAAGAAGAAGAAGAAGAAGAAGAAGATATCGTCTTGGCAGGATACATCCCGAGAATTAGAAAGTTCTCGTACTAGATACAGACATTTGGCAATTTATAATACAAGCTCGAGTACGATCCGAGAAATTTATCAAAACCGAACCATTTCCTTGTCTAAACGAGTGACCGTTATAACCTTGGCAGCAATATTGTGTATTTTCAGTAATTTTACTGATAATTTTTTTTGTAAAGTGTACGATATCGGGGTGGCAATAGAGCTTTGATAATTTAGTGCAAATAATCTATCATTTCAAATGCGTGGGTTCATAACGACTTCGAAGATTCGTGAAAACTCCGTTACGATGCTCTCACTCATCAGGGCTAGTTTTCTTGCTGTAAGAAAAGCAATCACGATGACTTAGGGCATCACGGCTGTGTACTCACCAAATTTCGAAGTCGGCTTGAACTTGTTCTGTTAAAGTGACAAATTCTTTGCACTAAAATTATATATATATATATATATATATATATATATATATATATATATATATAAAATCAAATGTATAAGGAATGAAGAAAGTAATTGCAACGTACAAAACATTAATTGAAACCAATAATAATCTGCTCTTATATACATTTGAGCATTCTTACCATTAATATAAATTTGAACATGGATGAAGTTAATTTCAAAATTTCACTGAAAAATAGTAGCTTGTAGTTTGTACATTTTTTAAAGTATTAATAATAATAAATAAATAAAAATATATATAGTGCGTTGTGAATATTGTTTTCTTAAAATCTGATTATACTAGAATTATCTCCCTTGTGGTCACAGGGATATGTAGCGTTCCTTTTTTTCATTCAATGCCAGACTTTTAATATGTATATATATATTAATTTTAGTAGTTAACCAAACAATATTCATAAAATGTTAATATACACTAATTATTGAAAATAAAAACACACTAAATATCCCTCCTGCCAACGCCATCTCATATTAGATAAATATCAGCTTCCTTCTCTAACCTTCTATTTTCTATGAAATGAACAAACTAGTATTAATGTTAACCAACTTGGAAAAAACTTATGAGCCTATCGATCATTATTAAAATCAGTTTTATTTTTGTAGTCTAAATAAAACAGGTCAAGATTCAGAATCATTATCAAAACGCGATTAATTAAATAAAAAAGAAAAAGAGAAGGAGGAAATAGCTTTTTTGCATTACACTTTTACCGTGTTTGATAAAATAACATGCGGTCGATCACCACTAATGTAATAACCGATTCAACTAACTTGATTATACTTTTATCCACTTTAATTTTAAAAAAATGAAAAATGTGAAAAATGAAATGGTCAACGATGGGAAAGTGGAATGAACTGCTAAAGAATTTTCATTTTTGAAAACTCTTACCTTTTATATTAAGTTCTTCCAATAAAAACTTTAACGATTGGGAGTTTTCTTTTTTTAAATTTATCCTTATGGCCTGCAGTATTAACACTATTCAACCTATTGTCTTCATGTTTGTTGCCATTTGTAAGACGTTTCGACCGTTATAAGCTCCGGCCTTTTTCAGGTGCTAGAAATTTCGAACCGAAAACTTTATTACAAACACTGGGGTATATGAATTCCATTCCTTGCGTAGTAGTACCCCTTTCTGCTCTTGAACTCACAAATTTTGGGTAGAGTCATATGAACTAACCAACGTCTATATGCACTGCGCTATGTGCCACTATGGCCTTTAACATAAAAATTATAACTTCTAAAGTAATACTTAAGTTCTGTACAACAAACAATCTTTAGAACATGCACAGACTACAAGTAATTTAGTGTCGTGATTTATTTTTTTAAGAGTGCCCAATATTTAGTGGATCATTGTATAGAGTACTATTTTAATTATAAGTGTTTATAATAGAAATGTTGTGGGATCTCCTCTTTTTCTATGATAATAAACTCGACTTGAGTTCATATATATACTCCTGCCATAATGAGATCCGGGTAGTACCGGGACTGATTCCGTAAGTTATCGAGAGTTACTGAATTTACACAGAGAATACCGCGTCAGAAGTCATAGTAGCTCTGAGCTCCACTCAGCCAGAATAGTATCACACGGATATACTAATTCCAGCACTGCTTCATTTCAAAGACTTGTATATATATATATTCCTTACTAATCGTATTCCTTGATTACTAACCAGCGTTCCAGTTTGTATCTTTACGTTTAATATAACCTATTTTTCTATCTCAAATATCGGTTGTGTTGTTCATTATTTTGTGCGGTTCCTCACTCGGAATTCACAACAAAAACATTGTTTACTGCAACAAAAATGACGTTGTGTTTTGATGCTTTCTTATTAGCATCTTGTCAGACAGTGAAATATTTTTTTTCTGTTAGGAATCATTATGTTGAAGAATGGTTAGAACAGAAATTAATCAGGTCGATTTTGTTGGTAGCTTTTGTATAAACGTCAAAATTGAGTTCGTTGTTAATTTTGTGTAATATGATATATAGGAAAAGGAAGTGTATGATTAGATTCAGTTTCGAAGGTAAAGTCTATAGTAGGTTCAGTGCCGTTCAGTTCGTTGACAAGATCTGCTATGTTAGTAGTTCCTGGATAATATAAAAAAATAAAAACAAAATGAAATAAAATTACCTCTACCTACACAGAAAATCATAAAGCTATGTTATCTAATTACTAAGCAATGTTTTTTTACTATAAATGACCATTTCTTTAGACAAAAATATGCTTTACCGATGGGATCGCCTCTCATTGGCGTTCTCACTTGTTTATTTTTAGAATTTCTGGAAAGAGCCGTTGCAGAAACATTTTACTTCCAAAGTCCACCTAATTTAGATATGTAGACAACTTCCTTCTAATCTATCTAGAAACTACTAACATAGCAGATCTTGTCAACAAACTCAATAGCATTGAACCTGCTATAGACTTTACCTTCGAAACTCTAATCTAATCATACTCTTCCTTTTCTAGATATGATATTACACAAAATTAACAACGAACTCAATTTTGACGTCTATAAAAATCTACCAACAAAAACGAGCTGAAAAATTATATATAGAAACTTAAAAACAAAACAATAGTTAGCTTATCAAGGTAATTAATTAGTGGGATTTCGGGGGATTTGTCCCAATGAACCAATAGAAAGACAAGTTATGATGATAGTAGGATTTTTTTTTTAATCATGTCACTCCGGTGTGAACCGGGCGATAGTTTTGTCTAAGTGGGGTACATAATTGAGATGACATGAAATCCCAGACCATTTTAATATCATTAATGAAACATTTGATGTATAAATATGTATCTTAGCATGTCTACAAAGTATCGTGTATATTGTGAGACGGTTACAGAGTTTTCTTTAAGATATTTACCACTTAAATTAGTAAAAAAGGGATAAAGACAGGAATGTGTTAAAATATTACGTCAAACATATGTAGCCGATAGTCGATGGGAGAATCAATAAATTTGTGCTGGATGGTAGCTTATAAATTAAGAGATTTAGCTATATTAGCTACTAAACTAACTATATTTTAGGATGTATATTAGACGATGATAACAGATAAGAGTTAATTCGCTACGGTTGGTTAGCAAGTTTAATTATGATAAATAATTTGCTATCATTCCTGTAAACATAGAAAACATGTCTCATGTAAAAGATTTCAAAATTCGGTTTTTTTTTTAAGTTTTTTTTTTTGAAGAGAGTGTTCTTAGCTAGGGTTATTTCGAGGAACCCCCGATAAATATCGATAATCGAAAAAATCGGGTTATAGAAGGAGTGGTCCGACTATAATCAAATTGGATACAATCATAGAAAAAGACATAAGAAATGATATTCCGAAGTTTCAAGCTTGCAGTTCTTACAATAGTGCAGAAAATCGATAATATATTTATATAAAAGCAAGAGGTTTGTGTGTCTATTTATCTGCCTGTATGTCTGTATTTTTCAGCCCTTTTATTTTAGTTTTTGCTTCGGGTTTGGCTCTAAGTAGGTATAATTGTAGTTCTTAGTCTCGGCCATGATACCATTTACTTAAGGGATTTATGTAGCCTTCAAAATTCAGTTTATGACGAAAAAAACTTATTTAATATCGATATCAAGAAATCAAAATTTGACTTTCATCCATTTATTTTTCTTTCAATCTACGGTTTTGCTTTAACTGGAAACAACTATTGCTTTTTAGTCTTTCGTACCAACGCTCAAAGAGTCTGAACTCCAGGACAATGGATTAGTTTTAAAGCTTTCATTACACCCAAACAACGCCGGGCTATACTGCTAGTTTTAATAATAAAACTACTTTAAATTAAAACAAATATTTTAATATTAATGTTTAATAATATTAAGCGATTCGATTATATATATTATTATATTTATTATTGTTTGCGTACAAGAAATTTATTTTTGAATATGAAGTTTGTCAGAAAAGTTTACAGGATTTTTGCACTTTTGGTTAATCTATTACTGATTATCGAAGAGGTTTCTGTCTGTTTGTCTGAGAATATGTATTGTAACGGTATTGTTTTTTCCTTTTTAGTTGTTTCTTAATTTTTTTACCACTTGAGAAAAATATATGCAAGTTTGTTTAAAATGCAGCTTAAGACTTTTGATAATTGTCTGTTTAAATTTATTCATCAATTCAAACATTATTTTATAATTTCCTTGATTAGTTTGAACATACATTTCCCAATGTTTTGCTAGACGCGATTTTGGATTTCGTAACTGATTTATTTGTGGATTAATAGGGAAACATATTTTCATAAATTTTTTTAATATCCCATCAGACTGAAATAGACATATGCAATTACGGACTTTTTTTAAAAACGAACTTAGAGCTTTGAGTGGAGAAGTAAATAAACTCACAGAAACAAATATAACAAAATAGTTTAACCCAATTTCAAAATTAAGTAAAAATCAAACAAGGTAATTTACATTCCTTTTCAAATGCAGTAGAATTTTATTTTGTTGATTTCATTTCAATTCTAGACATACGCGTCAGATGTACATATATAACAGCAATTTCTATAGGCTGGAGAGAAGAAACATTTTACACTTCACATTGAAAGTCGAAATCCATTTCCAAAAACAGTGAACTAGTCAGAACGTCATAAATGTATTTCCAACGTGTGTAGGCGTCTTCTTCTTTTTACATCTAGATTAATGAAAGACAATCTGACTTTAGATCTCTCTCAGATGAGGCCCAACATCATTCGGCGTAACATATTGGTTTATGTATGTAAAGAAAGTTTCTTTTTCTCTGTCATTCGTCTTCAGTTTCTTTTAAAAAATGTAGGCAATTTTGAACGTTTTAAAATAATTCATGATTTTTGAGAATGGGAAATTATGATTATTATTACGTGGTTTTATCTTAATACTGTCTCACTGGCTTGTTATCTGCAAACATTTCGGTCATCTTATATCCAGTCATCATCAGAGTTCGTTGATTCATAGTGGAAATCGACAAGTGATTTACTGAGACAGTCTATGAAGTTGATTTGTTCACCTTCCACTGTGCATGCTAAAGTATTACTTTTATTAGTAAACTCTTCTGATCACATTTTTCATTTTGATGTCGCTTATCTTGTTTGTTTAAGAGAAATAAATGACGGGAATCATTCAGTCTTTGTCTCATTACATTTTACGTCTTTGCACAGCTAGATGTCTTTTAGATATTTGCTTTTTCACTTTTAAGATCCAACATTTTATCCTCTCTCTTTCGCCAATTTTATCTTCATTGCTTTAATACCTTTAACACATACACGGTCTGACGGACGGATAGATGCACGTGCACACGGGCACCCACAAACACACACATTTATATATACTATTCTGGACTCTCCCATCGATTTCGACGTATGAGTGTCTAACTCAGAATGTCATACTAAGAATTGTTAAGAGTGGTAAAGGCTTGTGTAGCACCATCCACACTTTTTGGAACTGCTGATAACAAACAATCGGTGCAGAAGTTCGTCACAGATCGGATGAATAGCAGACCTCAGTTATTTAACCAATAACTGGAGTAAATGGACGAATTAATACCTTTCCACAGGGTACCAGTGCGCAAGTGAATGCAGAGTGTTCGACTGAATTTGGAACTCGGCACACCGATTTCTCTTCCAAGCCGACATCCACCACATCACAACGCACATCCGTCCATAACGCTAACAGCACCTAGCATTGCCAAGCGGTCACCCATCTAAGTACTGACCTGGCTCAACGTTACTTAACTTCGCTGATCAAGCGGGAACCGGTGTATTCAACGTGATATGGACGTAAATTCTATATATAATTGGGAATTTGAGCAGCAATCCCTCTTTTATAGAAGTTTCATAAAAATCGACTGACACGGTACTGCGGGGAAGATTTTATATAATTTTTCTCATAATTTTCTTCTTTTCTGGAAAAAGACTATATAGAAATTGACCAAATATTTAATATGTCCGATAGCATTTATCAAAGACTAGCATCATAGCTGGCGTTGCCCGTGCAACTCAGAACAGTTTTTAATGAGATGATTAATGCAGCACTTTAAAACTCAGTTATATAAAAAAAGTAATTATATAAAAAGTTGTTGTTTAAAAATTGTTAAAAAATTCTATTAAAATGTCTTTTTTTTTGTTTTGTGTAAACGTGAGTTGATGTTTTGTGTGACATTGTAAAGACCATTGCGTTTGTATTTGTTTCAATATTACGGAGGAAAATACTTGCATTTTTTGTTGACTAAATGTATTTCAGAAATTTTCGAAGAATATTTAAAAATGTAGACATTTAATTTTATAGGAAAAAGTTACATTAATGCCATACGAAATACAGACAGTTGATTTTCTGCATGAAATATTTATTGAAAAAAAGCTTTATTTTTTTAAATTTTATTTTTTGAAATATGATGTATTAAATCTAAAAAAAAAGATTTAAATAATTAAATTAACCATTGACATTTTTTTTTTCATATTTTATATTTGTTTGAAAAAAACACTTTTTTTAATATTTCATTTGTTTCAAAATTACGGTAAAAAATATTCACATATGTTTGTTGACCAAATGAATTTTAAAAACGGCGGAATAAAAACTAAATCTAAAGGCTCACTTTTTTTAATAAAAAATATTTTAGTCGCGTTTGACACGTATGATTTGATTTCTGTTACGTAATTCAGCAACCATCTTAGATCTTAGTTGTTTTACAGAGCAAATTTAAACAATCGTGTCCATTGTCCAAAAAGTGCGAAAGGGAAAATTACTGAACTTAAACTCAAAAAGTATGTGTCGACCTGGTTTCCCTGTACATATGTGTCCCTACAAAGTTTGAATAGCGTAGCTTAAAAAATCTAATCGTGTATAGGTTAGAGTCACACACAGACTCAGAAATTGCCATTTATATTTATAGATTAGTTTATTTTTAATTTGAACTGAATGTATAGATGGTTTTACAAGTGTATCTAGAGTTATAGGATTTTTTTGTTTTGTTTTTTAAACAAGTAAAATACTCCACTTAATTCTGTATAAAAAATTCTCGAGTGCACAGGGCTATAGAAATAAAATAGTATTTCAAATCTAAGTTCCGTTTATTCATCAAACAGTATATTTATTTCGTCTTCCGGCCTGAATAGTAGAAAAGCCTTTTAAAATGTATTACCTATATAAAATATTATAAGCGTCTATTCAAATAAGTGTATCCACTAAAATACCATTTAAATAATTGTGTTGGACATATATAAAGTGAATCTGATCTAATGACAATTTGGGGAAAGCATATTCGAAAACTGACTGGAAAGCTTATATTTTCTCTAAAATGATTTGTCGAATTTACTCTCCAGTGGTTTAATAAAAAAGCAGTCCTAACTCAAATATGAATATTCCCAGAAAAATAACATTAATGTTATATATATATATATATATATATATATATATATATATATATATATATAGTTTTAGTGCAAAAGAATTATCACTTTAATTGAGCAGTTTCAGGCTGATTTCGAAGTTTCATGAGGACACAATTATGGTACACTCACTTATCGTTGGTGGGTTTCGCCACCCCAATAACAAACATTATACGATACAAACATGCTTGCCAAAAATCTTCAAAAAATTAACACTTATATATATATATATATATATAACACTTAAATATATATATATATATATATATATATATATATATATATATATATATATATATGATGTAAATAAAACGACTACCGCAATTGTAATCGGTAGTTCGAATACATAACGTGTGCGTTTGTGCATATATAAACAGACTCATCATTAGTCACATATTTGTTCCTGTAATTTTTTATTAATATACAAAAATAGGTACACACCCATATTCATATATATATATATATATATATATATATATATGTGTGTGTGTGTGTGTGTGTGTGTGTGTGTGTGTGTGTGTATGTGTATGTGTGTGTGTTTCTGTGTGTGTATGTGTTTACCTATCTTCGTTCATATATATATATATATATAGAGAGAGAGAGAGAGAGAGAGATTCTGATTGATCTTGGTACAGCTATAAATTTGACAACGTCGGGTGACATCAAAGTTTTAGACCGTCTGACGAGTGTGTCTTTTATCTTAAATTAATCAAATTTGATTTTGTGAGAAACATCTCTCTCCCTCATCTGTCGCCTTTGTTTATTTTATACTGAATACTGGTTATGCTTTCATTTCGATATATTATTTAATAACTTTTTCCTGCTTCACGAAGGACGACATCATTTGGATGTATCGCTAGATCATCAATAAACTCAATCACAAGTGCCTGTGGCTTGTTTAAAAAATTGTTTGTTTTTTCTTTTTTTTAGTAGAACATTTGCAATTATTTCCTCTAACTTATTCAGCCGTCATCGTTTCTTAATTTTCTGTAAATATGTTTTGTTATGGTCCCCCGTACAAATATCGAAGTTACGCAACATCGAACCTGGTTGGTACCTAGAAGGGTGACCGCTTGGATGAGCAGGTTTGCAATGAGTAATGGCTAGAATTTTTTAATCCGCTTTAAATTTCAATATGGTTAGTTATATTTTCTCACGCAAAAATACCATTGAGAAATCTATGAATCCATCTCTTCTTCACACAGCTATGGGTTAATTAATATGACTTGCATCATTATTATCTAAAAAAATCATAAAATAAAAAAAATATTTGATTTTTAGTAAACTTCAAAGGGCTGATAAACCAGAAAAAAACTCAATCAATATTTGCCCATAGTTCCGAAATGAAAAAGTGTTTCCATTGTTCGGAATGTTGTTCTTACTTTTATTGCCATGTATACGGCGTTTTGGCCGTTGTACGCTCCGACTTTCTTCATGGGCTAGGAATTTCGAACCGAACATTTTAATGGTGTGTAATCATTCTCGTTCAATGTGTGATGCTACTTCCAGATGCCATGTAGTTATGCCATGGGGAGAAAACATGGTTTCCGGGAGCAGCATTGCACATGAAATGAAAATTATACACACTAGTTATCTAAATAAATGTTACGGTTCGAAATCCCTTGCACCTGAAGATGATCGGGGAGTAAAAAGGCAAAAAAAATTCTATTAAAAATCCATCTAACCAGACCCAAAATTTTCAGCTCAATGGAAGAAAAACTTTTTTTGTGTGTATGGGCTGAGACCGTCGCGTATTATCAATTTAGTTTTCTTAAAATGCACCCTCATATCTCCAGCTACTAAAACTGCTACACAGGGTTTTAATCAAAACGTGTCCTGTGTTTGTCAAAAGGAAAATGTTGTAAAACAAAATTCTACAAAAAATCTTCTGAAGTTTATATTGGTTGATTTTCTTTAGCGCCTTATCAGACTTTACGGATTTTTTTTATCGAAATCTAAATACTCCCTTTTATGATTACTAAACTATCGCCCGGTTCACACTCCACTCTCCTCTACTGAACAGGTGAAGAGGCTCATCCCTTGTTTCCTGTTTAGGATGTGGTTTCCGATTTTTCTCTTTTCCAATCTTTTCACTCTTTTTTTTATTTTATTTTATTTTTTTCAGTTGGTGTAGATAGACTAAATTATCACTCGCTTCAAACTCCACCCTCGTCTATTGAACAGGTGAAGAGGCACATCCCTTGTTTCCTGTTCCGGTTGTGGTTTCCGGCTTTTCTCTTTTCCAATTTTTCACTCTTTTTTTAAAATTTTTTTCAATTGGAGTAAATAGATTAAACCATCGCCCGGTTCACACTCCACACTCGTCTATTGAACAGATGAAGAGAGTCATCCCTTGTTTCCTGTTTAGGATGTGGTTTCCGGATTTCTCTGTTCCAATCTTTTCACTCTTACGTAGCCCCCTGCGCATCAGTGGCGTTTTCGCCTTGCTTGGTGTGATATGATTTTATATCATATTGAGTCTATATCCATTGCACCACAATGTACATCTGTACACATTATATGTTTTTTTTTACATATAATGTGTACAGATGTACATTGTGGTGCAATGGATATAGACTCGAGACAAGAGATCGGGGTGTCGAGTTCCAATTCCAGTTGAACTTCTTGCGTTCACTTACGCACAAATACCCTTGGGAAAAATATTTACTCCAGTTATGAGTTAAATAATAGGACAGATTGGGTTCTATAGCCTTGGCTGGTAAACACTTTACCACAGAAATCAATGGCAACCTACTGCGAGATAATCTTCTGCCCAGTCAGTCATGTCTTTTTCGATAAATGTTCACCCAAAGCGTGTATCGCGCATGGCACTTCATATTTTGTACACAGTTTTAGGCTATTATCTACACAAATTTTATATAATTTAATAATTTCAGGGTAACCTTAAATGGAACAAATATATCGGATTTTTTTGCTTTATCTGCTTTTAAAAATGTTTTTTCACTATGTTTTGCCAGAATGTTTTTTTCTAGTCAGAATTCATCTTGCAAATTTATAAATCTACCATTTTTCCGTGCATTGAATAGTGTTGCAAAATGTGGGTGGGTACTAATACCATTCATTTTAAGATTCTCGACAAAATCCCCAAAAATATCTGCATTGCAAACAGTCTTAAATTGGCTCTGGACTTCAGTTAATTTCTCAGCGATATGACGTGACCTGATTTCTTTCTGTCTTTTCTATAAATATTTTCATAGCAACTTCTCAGATGAGTTTTTTCCCTGGTACCTCGTTCACATGAATTTAATCGAGCTACTAGTTGTGGTACAGTGGATATCGGCTTGGAACGAAAAACTGGGGATCCGAGTTCGAATTCCAGTTGAAATCCCTTGTATTCACTTACGCGCAAATACTCTTGGGAACGGTATTAATCCGTCTCTTCCTTCCAGCTATGGGTTAAATAGCAGGACAGATTGGGTTCTATAGCCTTGGTCGGCAACCAGCCTACCGCAGAAAGCAATGGCAACCTACTGCGTGATAATCTTCTGCCCAGTCAGTCATGTCTCTTTCGAGACATGATCCTCCAAGCGTGTATCACGTATGGCACTTAACTGACTGACTAGATTGGTATCTAGATCCCAACCTTTTACCGTTGAAATAGTTGAATACAACCCCCGCGTCTACTCGAATAGTTTCTTTTCTCGAACTTCCTGCCTATGGGATTCACAACGTCATTTGCCATCCTACAATCTTCTTGAATCCCATTCATCTTTTATCTTTTCTTCAATACATGTGCAGATATTTAAATACGGAGGAAGCGTTCTATCAGAGGACGGAAAGTGCAATACGGAACATTGAAGTCGTATTGGCAGGACTAATGATACTTTCCAGAAGCCGATTAGAGTGTTAGAAAATAAGAAAAGTTCACCAGAAACAAAGAAGTGAGTACTGGATCGTTATGTGATATCTGTCCTTCAATAAGACAGCAAATGGTAAACAATTTCATCAAAAACCTACAAAGGACTTTATGCAACCCAAATATGGTTCTACAGAAGGATGCTGATAGACAAAGCACACGAGCAACGACGAGGTTTTGGAGACGATGGACAATAAAAGGAAACTGATACTTAACACAGGGAAGAACAGCTGGAGTTTTGTGGGACATGTAAAGAGGAAGGAGGGTCTGGAGAACCTGATGTTCACAGGGCTGATAGATTGAAGAGAGGCAAGGGGTGGCAGGGTACGACATACTTAATGGGCCTGAAAAAATGGAAGGTAGAGCGCAGACTGAGTAGCATAACAGGAGTGGTATTAAGACCGACAATGTACAGGAGAAGAAGAGGGCCATGATCACCTAGGTCCTGAAGCACACGGCACGGAGAAAGAAACCCTCTGCGCACTAGTAGTAGTTATGCATTGCTTAGGGTCAGATGATTAAATAAGAAAAAGAAAACGTATATTATAAATATTTAGTTTGTATATAATCTATTATAGATATATGTTTTGCTATATACCCATTTCTTTAATATTGCGTTAATCACATGGGGGTTTTGTTAAATTGTTTTAAAATAATTGTAATTAATATTTGGCATTTTCTTTCTTTCTTTCTTTTTCTTGTTTTGTGTGCCATGTCCTTTCAGGACGTAGGCAATCATGGCTTTCCACATCTCCCTGTCCCGGGTGGCTCTTAGCAAGCTTTCTTCTGATGCACTATGTAACCCGTCATCCACCTGATCAGGTCCTTCGAATATGTTATCTGCTGCTTACTTCTGTCTCTTTTTCCCTATATCTGGCCTGTTAGTTACAGGTTCTGCAAGCCCTATTTCCTCATTGCATGTCCCAAGAACTTAGTTGTCTCTTCCTGATACTCAGTTTTAATTTCCTTTTCGTCTCCATCCTTTCCAAAACCTTGTCAGTGCTCACATGCTCGGTCCATTTTATCCGCAGCATCCTTCTGTAGAACCTCTTTACAGCTGCTTCAAGTTTTTCCTTTATCTTCGGAGATATTGTCCAACATTCACTACCATAATAAAGAACCGACATCACCGATCAATCCGATATCCACTGCACCACAATGCACATCCCCAACAATCAAGTGCCATACGTGATACACGCTGTGGGTGTTCATGTTTCGAAAGAGACATGATTGACAGGCCAGAAGATTATCTTGCAGTAGGTTGCCATTACTTTTTGCGGTAGACTGGATGCCAGCCAAGGCTATAGAACCCAATCCGACCTATTATTTAACCCATTACTGGAGGGAAGACACGAATTAATACCTTTCCTAAGGTTATTTGTGCGCAAGTGAATGCAAGGAATTCTACTGGAATTCGAACTCGGCATCCCGATTTGTCCCTCCGAATCGATATCTACTGCACCACAATACACATTACTCAGATCACATTTCCTAAACACGGTAGTGGTTTCAGTACCCAAGCTTCACTAAGTGCTCATGGATGGTGGATTTTGATAAATTTAGTATTTCAGCTAATTTTTGCGTTATGTAATGTAGGTCATTCTCAATCAATGTCTGGGTCATCATTTGTAGTGGAGGGTCCTTCTGAGCGTTTATCATCAATACGGCTACAATTACCAACTTTAAAGTTAGCGAGTTGCGTCCCTACAGTTCTTTCAGCTAAATCACATTTAAAGTAAACAGCACATACCTTTTTTGTTGCTTGCGAGGCATCTTTTTTTACGCTAATAAAAAAACATTAAGTTTCTAAAATGTAATTTATAATCTTCTATTTTCATAGGATGCATCATTGAAACGAAAAAGTAATTTTAAACATTGTTTGAAGCGTACTCTGATCGGAAATGTAAACATATTACATCTGTGGATAGAATTTACGTGTTCTAACAAATGGGAACATGAACGAATAAAAATCTGCACAAACATTCCAGACATCTTAAAACCATTATTTACTATTTTTGTTTTACGTCAAATAAATGACTGCATGAATAATCTCTTACGTTGATCCCAACTTCTCCTTTCTCTATCAAGGGCAATGGAGCCTTTTAAGAGTAATTGTAAAAGTCCATAGTGAACTTATTCGGAATGTAAGTAACCTCATCTGAACTTAATACCGAATTCGAAAAGACGATAACATATTTTCTCCCAGCGGAAATTATTTTCAGTATCAGATTTTAAACGTTTTTAGACATCAAGACGAAATTTGTTATACATATTTCTTCACGTAAACACATAAATATTTTAAGCACTGTTGGCATTTAGCAAAAATTATTGAAAAAAAAAAAAGAAAGCCAACTATTTAGATTTAGATATGTACATCTTTCTAGAAGTTGGCATTCGAATTGTTTTTCAAGTAATACAGATACATATTAATAGAAAGGAGTATCTTAATATTACAAACATGAGAAACACACACACACACACACACACACACTCCCTTCCTGCTCCATGCTTTTCAGTCAATGTTAATCTGCAATAAAATATGCAATGTCAATCGATATCTACAGACCTCCTTATTATTCTTTCCTCTTCTTATTCAATATTAACGTTACAGTCCCCAATTTTCTGCAACCAGTAACCCCTTGAGGCATATATATATTCATATAGTGCAATACATTAAAACTGTCTATCTATCTATATATATATATATATATGCACATATAAATTCATTAAAAATGACAGAAAAAGCATTATCATTAAGTATATTATATAATTTTTCATCTGTCCGTATAATATTTTTATTTTCTGAAGTCAAATTATATGAGAATTATCCAAAGCTGTGTACTTTCGAGCGCTTTTGGTTATACTTTTAGCTATTTTCAAGAATTAATTTTGTTCTAATTATGATTAAACATGTAGAAAACAAAATAAATGGACACAAGTTAGGACAATGACCAATAATTGGCCATCCCACGCAAACTCTGTTTGCGCTGGCCTCGGTGGCGACAAATGATCGACTCCTCTCGTGCGACGGCAGTGGTTCAGCTTCAGACATCTGTTCCCCGGGACCGAGCACCTTTCAGCATTTACTTTTATTGCAATCAAAATTCTCCGTGGACAGAGACACGCAAATGAGATATGTTGATCCTAATCCGGCAGAATATCTGCAGCAAATATATATATATATATATATATATATATATATATATATGTGTGTGTGTGTGTGTGTGTGTGTGTGTGTAGATAGATAGATAGATAGATAGATAGATAGATAGATAGATAGATCCTAAAGACTTAATGCAATTTATTTTTTGTTCAATTGGTATATTATTACTTAAAACGGTATTTTTGTAGTATATTTATGTAGAATCTGAAGGAGTGAATGTTCTTTAAGACTAGTAGAACCCTGCTTGATTGTGTAGTACACTGTACCCGTGCAATCAAACCTCGCCTGATCATACAATGATTTCTTCTGTAAAAGGGACACAATATTTAATCCAACTGGAGGGCACAATATCAATTTGCTAGAGGAAATAAACACTGTCTAAATGAATGTATATATATATATATATATATATATATATATATATATATATATATATATATATATAATTGTTTGTGTGCTTGTGTATGTGCATTAATTTTTCGAGCGACACATTTTTCTCAATTACTTTGGTGAAGCACTGCATGCCTAAATCTTTTATTTCACGTTTGAGATATCCAGGGAGCGTAAATGTTATTTATTTGCGAATTTTAACGCCTCTAATTATTTAAGTTGATTTGCATTCTAGATTTGTTATACTTACATTTTAAATACCATTTCGTATTCCTCTGCAGCTAAACTGCATCGAACACTTGCTTACGAAGCCTGTTAAAATTGTAGTTAGACTGAGATTTGGTATGCTTGTGCTTGTGTGTGTATGCGTGCGTGAACGCGGGTGTGTGTACTAAGGTCTTAAAAGTAGTACGTCGTGCGTCATGTAACGTGTTATACCCTCCCTATCCGGGCAAAATGAAGCAATTAAATGTGATATTGATTTCTCAAATATTGATAATGTCACTAGCGACATGTCGATTGAAGCTCTTTCACGATCCGTGATTTTTGTTGTTGCAAGATTATTTTTTGACAGTAGACCACACCGCCACTTCTCCAAGATTACATGATAAGGTTCATTTCGGGTAAAAAGTATTGGTGACAGCATTTGCAGAGATCCTACTGAAAGCACTTGGTTATATGGGGAAAATTCTGACATGTCTGTCGATTAATTTCTCAACGCCTTTAATATGACAATCATGATTAATCGGTAATGATTTTAAAACATTTTATGCACTTAATTAGTTACTCAGAGTTTTAATATTTAATTGATTTAACGTTGATCTGAGAAAATTAATAACCAATCTTCTTTAAAAACTGGTCTTGTTATCGCCATATTGAAATCTGATTGGCTCAAGTTAGAACAATATAGGTCATGAATTATTTGAACCACGACATGGTTCTTTTGTCCCAGGTGGTATGTTGTTCTCCTTAACTTGTTTCAGATACACAATTAACATAAGCGATTTTAGAAATCCATGAGTTTGCAAAGGATAGAATTTTATTTCACCACTGATGAGGCATATATTTTTGTGCAACAAACTAAAGCGCGTTAATTTTGTACTTGAAAAGAATTGAATCGTATTCATTGGTTTTTCTGTAAAAATGCTGGAATGTGTGATAATGATAAGATGTGAATGTTATAAAATACAGACCACCAAGGTATGTCACGTGAGCATCTGAAAAAAAACAGTAATTAAAGTTTGAAAACTTGTATAAAAGTATCCATGTAATATATAATATCACTTTATGCCCAAAAGTGAACAATAGAGAAACTACAACCCAATTCAAAATTGTGTTTTTCTTTTTTGCTGTTTTTTTTATCGTATCAACGCGGTAATGCCACTGATGTGCAGGGAACTATATAAGAGTAAAAAGATTAGGGATCTTCGTAAGAGTAAAAAGATTAGATAGGAGGAGAGTGAAGAGAAAGAAGAACCAGTTAGAAACGAACAAGAGAAGGACGAGAAGACAGGTGTGATGACAGTCGCAAAGGTGGAAAGAAAAAAAATATATACACAGTGGTGTAGAAAAAACTAAAGTCAAGTGGTTAAGAAATGAGTATTGACATTGCATTTAATTTTCTGGAGGTTGTAGACGCCAGGAAAGCAAAAATATGGAAGCGAGTTCCATAGGCGGGAAGTGCGAGAAAAGGCGCTGAAGGAGTAGAACTGTCGTCTTCATTTGGTTGAACTAACAGTGAATGGATGAAACCCAGTCGCTAGTCAGGTTGCACGAGTAAACGCCTGTTGCAGGGGCACCAGTGATTTAAGTTTGTTGGAGCAGAAACCATGAAATTATTTATAGAACAGACAGCGGAAAGCCACATCCCGTCAGTGGGGGAGTGGCTGGAGTCGAGCAAGCAATTTGTTACCTATCGCATTACTGATTTTCCTTTGAAGCTTGTCAAGAACACAGAGATGAACAGCGGAGGTGCATGACGATATATGACACTCAATATCCATACAAGGACGAATGGTTGATTTGTATATGCAGGATGGATTCAGGCGAAAAAATATCCTGGCTCAACATAGTTGTCCAACCTTCCTAAGAGTGAATTTAGCTATTGACTCAATGTAATATTGACTCAATGTAACACTTGAGATCGGAAGAGACGGTAAGGCCGAGGAGTCGCAGTGTATTGCTCTCAGGGAGACACGCTTAGTCCATGCCTATAGGAGGCAGGAGAGGTTGCCTGTGATGATTGACTGACAGCAGCTTGGTCTTAGACGCACTGAAATTTACAAGCCACTTCTTACTAAATTTCATCAGAGAATGTAGATCTCTCTCAAGATCAGCAGCGATGTTATGTTTGTCCGCCACGCCGGATTTCTTACTGATGCGGGAGTAAATTGTGGTGTCATCTGCGTAGATGCCTACCTGCCTCTTGATCTCGTCTGGCAGATCATTTCTGAAAATAAGGAAGAGCATCGGGCCTAGGATAGAGCCCTGAGGGACACCAGAGTTTGTAAAGTATGATGTATAGGCATGTCCATTCAAGACGAACTTCATTATGAGGTTATTTAGAAAAGATTGGATCAGCTCAAGCAAGCGTCCGGTAACACAGTAACCCCGTAGCTTGCATAGAAGGCCAGCATGTCAAACCCTGTCAAAAGCCTTGGAGATATTTAATGCAAAAGCATGAGCCTCGTCGGACTCAACAAAGGCCGAGAACATGTACTCCGTGATGATCGTTAGCAAATCGGCCTTAGACCTGGCGAAGCGGACGCCATACTGCCTGTCAGAGTATAGTTTATGGGTAGTAATATGAAAGAACTATTTCAGCATTGAGAGCATTACTGCTGTCAATTAAATAAAACTATTTTGTTCTTTTTCAATTTTATTTTTTCTTCTTCTTTTATTATGTTTTCTACTTTTTCATCTTTGTTTTCTTCTTCTTCTATGTTAGTATATAATTATTATTATTATTGTTTCTTCTTTTTTTCTTTCTTCGTTTTTCTTTTTCCCTCTTCTTATTCTACTTTCTTTTCTTCTTATTTTCTTTTCTTTTTACTTCTTGAAATTTTCTTCCTATTCTTGTTTCCCTCTTCTTTTTCTTCCTCACTTCTTTTTTCCTCTTTATTCATTTCCCCACCTTTTCTTCTTCTTCTTTTCCCTCTTCTTTGTCCTTTTCTCCATTTTCTTCTTCTTCTTCTTCTTCTTCTTCTTCTTCTTCTTCTTCTTCTGTTTACTTCAGCGACTCTTGCGATCTAAACCACTCCTGTTTCTGTTCTAAATTCTGTTTTTTCTCTCATTGTAACTGTTGTACTGTTCTGTGTATATCCGTTCATCACCGGATATTGTGCTGAATAATACCGCATCTCGGCGATACAACGTGCAGTGAGTTCGATCCAGACATGTTGCAATATTTCAATATTTAATGCATATTTGAATAAAAGGTACAGATTTTATTTAACGATAATAACTGAAAAACAAAATTTACCGTCTTTTTTTCTTTCATAAGCAAGGTAGTAAAGCCCCAAAGTCAGTACTACTACTACTACTACTACTACTACTACTACTTTCCATACTTTTATTCTTTTTTAAATTAATTTCTTCTCTCTTTCTCTCCTCTTTTTCCCATTTATTAACTTTTTTACTTCATTTTTTCTTTTCTAATCATTTATCCCCACGCAAATAAAAAAAAACACACACACACACACAAAATGCAAGGTTTTACTGAGGGTTAAAGATTATAAGAAAAAAATCTATGAAAGAAAGATGATAATAAAAAAATTAACGAATTGCATGGCATTTTAATTTTTGGAAATAAAAGTTAACTGGGAAGCAATAAACCAGGAGACAATGAAACAGTTAGCTTAGAAGTTAGGGTTGCAGTTACCCATTTCAACTGTAAAATGACGGAACCTTGCTTCCAATCTACTTCTTTCCTCTTTTTTGTGTTGTGTCCATTCAGAACGTAAGCGATCATGGAACTCTACTTACCCCTATCCATTGTAGCTTCTAACATTTTTCATCTTAGTATCTCTCCGGAATTATTTTGCGCTATCCATGTTCAAGCCCAGTTAGTATGTCTTGTGTTTCTTACCCACTTCTGTCCTTCTCGCAATTCTTCCCTTGAGTATTAGATTCTCCAAGATTTCCTTCCTCATTAGGTTTTTCAGAAACTTCAGCGGCCCCTTCCTGATAATAATTATAATTTTTACTACTACGTTTAAATCCATTAAGTTTAGGTACCATAGCGTAAAGTTTATCAGAACAATTACTATGTAATCATTTAGAGAAAAGGAACAGGGAATCTGCATTATGGCAATAGGAAGTTGACTGATGCCAAGATGATAGCTAAGAATTATTATCATTTTTTTGCAATCTCGAATGAATATACGTTGTGGTGCAGTAGATATCGGCTCAGGAAAAAACATTCTAGTTTAATTCCTTGCATTCACTTACGCGCAAATACCCTTTGGAAAGGTATTAATCCGTCTTTTCTCTTAAATAACAGGGTAGATTGGCTGACAACCAGTCTACCGCAGAATGTATTGGCAACTTACTGCGGGATGAATTTCTGCCAAGTCAGTCATGTCTTTTTCGAGGCATAATCACCCAAGCGTGTACTACGCATGGCACTAAAGTGACTGACTTCTTGAAAAATGAAATATTTCTTATTTACATCAAGAACAATTTTAGGAGAAAGATGTTTCACAAAGTAGAAAAATATTTTATACTTTGTCATACTTCTTTCCTTAGAATTACATTGTCCGTTTAATATTTTTGTGCTTTCTCGTTTTTTTTTATTCTCTGTTTCTTCTCAAATGATTTTCTTTCTTTTCGTCAGGCATGTTTTCTTTTTCTTCTTCTTTTCAAGCATTACTTCTTTTTGTTGTTCTTCTGCGTCTGTTTTTTAATATTATTATTCCTTCCTTTTCCTTTTTTATTTTTCTTCCTTTTTCATGTTCTTTAGATTTTTCTTTTTCTTCTTCCTTTTCTTCTTCTTTATTTTCTACTTTTTTCTATTCTCCTTTTCTTCTTCTTCTACTACTACTACTACTACTACTACTACTACTACTACTACTACTACGTTTCTATTTCTTGTTTCTGCTACATCTTGTTAAACGTTTCTTTTTCTTTATCTTTTCCTTTTTTCTTTCTGTTTAGCATTTCTTTTCTTCTCCTGCTTCTTGTCAATCATTTCTTCTTTTTCTTGTTTTTCTTCTTCTTCTTCTTCTTCTTCTTCTTCTTCTTCTGCTTCTTCTTCTTGTCTATTTTTCACTCCATCTCCATATTTCATGGTTACCTTTTCAGTGCGAGTAATGCACCGATTAAATTGAAGAAATTCAAGCTTGCAATGCAATACCCCATGTTTGCCTTATCAAAGTCATTTTCTAATTGCTAGTGAATATTATTAAAAATAACGAGTGTTTACAGTTTGCCGTAGGGCTTTATACACAAAACAAACCAACAAATAACCTCAGCGAACATCAAAAATAAATTTAATCAAGGCACATTTGAAAACAAATCAAAAGCCTCTGTGGTCACTAACAAAGATATAAAGACGAATATTTGTAAAATAATTTTTTTCAACTTTTCTTTTCCTTTTCCGAATTCCAATATTTAATTGACTTCACTGAATTTAAAATCCTGTCTATTTGATTGAAAATAGTTGAACAGTAACCAAATAAGTACACGAGGCCAAGATTTTTCTAAAACGATATTTAAAAAAAGAATACAAATATTTCTACGTCCAAACTACCAGTTTTTATTTCATTACTAGTAGAACATTATACTGTCAAAATGGCTATTATCAGATTTTTATTTATTATCAATGTCTACTGCATTAAATGCATGCTACCAGTTCTGGGGATAGTAAGCAATGTAGAAATACTCACACACCTTTAAAATTAAGTTATTTAACTTGCTACAATATACTACAAATATATTTGGGTGCTTAAAACGTCAAGAGAAATTACATGACAAGAGACATGCTCGTCAACAGAATGCATAAAATCCAAGGAAGGAAGGCTCATATTAGAGAAAGAAAAGATGCTTCAGCGATGGGACAAATATATTAGAAATCTTTTCCACGACGATAGAGAACAACTAAACATACACAGAAATACTGACGGAAGTATTAAGTTTGAAATGGAACCTTCGCTGAAAATTGAATAGAGTCAAGGCAGCAGGACAATATGTTATTATAATAGAAAAGCGAACAGCCTTAGACGATTTCAGAGTAATCAAGATTACAGAAATTTCTCTATATTAAAGGCAATCTCTGAGTGTGTGTGTGACTGTTCCCTATGCAAGCCTACATCTTTTTAGCTACGCCATTCAAACTTTCTAGGGACACATATCTACAGAGAAGCCAGGTCGACACATGCCTTTTAAATTTAAGTTCAGCAATTTTCCCTTCAGCACGTTTTGGTCAATGGAGCCAATTGTTTACAGTTACTCCGTAAAATATTTAAGATCTAAGATGGTTGCTAGATTACGTTACAGAAATCAACTCACACGTGTCAAACGCGACTAACAAAAATGTGCCTTTATATTTAATTTTATTCCGACGGTTTAAAAATTCATTTAGTCAACAAAAAATGTAAATATTTTCCCCCGTAATTTTGAAACAAAAACAAACGCAATGTTGTTTACAATGTCACACAATACATCAACTCACGTGTACACAAAAGAAAAGAAAATAGATTTTTTAATGGAATTTTTTAACAATTTTTAAACAACAATTTTTTATATAATTGTTTTTTATGTAACTGAATTTTAAAGTGAGGCGGCGACTACAAGCGCTCGGAAATCGCAACTTGCTGCATTTATCATCTAATTAAAAAACAAATTCTGAGTTGTACGGGCGACGCCGGTCTTTGATGCTAGTAATAAATAAAATCAACAACAGCTTTAATATCTTGGAAGACCTTAGTAAATCGATTTTCATAGCACCGCTTGTAACGCCATACGCAAAAGAAATGTGAACACCACCGAACAATGAATGTAATGAGCTACGTAAGGAAATTCATCATCCGGCTTCTGATGAATAAATTGCGAAGCAGAATCACACCAGAGATAGGACAAATATATTGCTGGCTTGTCAAGGATCTTCTTCTATGTGCCCTATGCTTTCAGGACGTAGGCGATCATGGCTTTCCACGTCTCCTTATCCCTGGTGGCTTTTAATATGTTTTCTGCTGTTACTCCACGCAATCCCCGTTCGGTCATCCATCTGATAAGGCCCTTAAAATATGTTATCCGCTACATTCCTCTGTGTTTGGTCCATGGTATACGCAGCATCCTTCCGTAAAACAACATTTTCGCTCCCTCAAGTTATTTTCCTCATTTTGAAGAACTGTCATCACATAGCTATCTAGTACTCTCTTTTTTCCTTCTAGGGAATATTTTCTGTATCTTGGTACTTTACTCAGCTTCTGAATCTCGTCCATCGCCATGCCAATTCGTCTTCGGATCTCTGTGTTTTCCATCTCCTGTTATAACACTTCCTAAACAGGAACAAATAATCTGATATTCATATTCAAAATGTTATCGGAAAGGTCAATACACATGCAGAAAAACCGTGTATCCGTGCTTCATAAATTTTCGACGGATGTGCGTTGTGGTGCAGTGGATATCTGCACGGAAAGAGAAATCGGGAGCTGAGGTTGAATTTCATTTGAATGCCCAGCATTCACTGACGCGATAATACCCTTAAAAAGGTATTAATCGCTCCCTTCCCTCGTGTTATGTGTTAAATAACAGGACAGACTGGGTTCTATAGATTTGGCTAGCAGCTACTCTACCGCATCTAAACAAATTTTGATTTAACATTTATAATTTTTAAATTCTTAAATTTTGTTAAAGAATTAACAAAATAACAAGGAACATAGTTTAAAAATGTATCATTTCAAAAGCGTTCCAAAACTTTTATAAAAAACAAACTTTCTTTTAAAATTTATAATTTCTTGGGGGAAATTGATATTTGCATTTACATGGATATGCGTTTGATTGCACTGAATATCGACTCAGAATAAGAAATCGAAGAGCCAGTTTCGAATTCTAGTTAAATTCATTTCATTCCTCTCAAGAAAAGTGTTAATCCATCTTTTCCCTCTCCAGCTATGGATAAAAAAGCAGGACAGATTGGGTTTTATAGGGTTTGTTAGCTGCTAAAAAAGATACATTCTTCTGCCTAGTTATGGATTTAAAATTATAGTAATTGAACACATTTTTTCTGCTTCTTCAAAACGCAAACTTCCAGATCTTTGTAGTTCTTTTTTGGTATTTCTCCCAAAATCTGTTCCGCTACGCATTTACCCAAGCTCATGCGTGTTGTGCACTGCTTTCAAACGCCCTTTTTTCCATCAACCACTCCGGTGAGTATAACTTTTTCCAGGCCCAACTTCCTCATTAGGCGCTACGGAAATTTAAACCTCTAATTCCTGATGTTAAATATGTTTCCTTTTTATTTCCATTTTCTCTAAAAACCTTTCTCATATGTTCGGTACGTGGTGTCCTTAGCATTCTTATCTAGAAACCCATCTCTGTCGATCCAAATTCTTTCTATATCTTTGAGGAACTAGACTATAAAACCATTCATTGGCGGAGTTCTATAAATTTTTCATGACGTGCGTTGCTCTTATAAAAGGGGAACATGTTCGAGCCATACTGGAAGTCATGTTTACCCTATTAATACTCTCAAATTCATAGACTCGTAGACGTAATTTTTAAGCAGCGTCTGCAATCGTGGACCTCCACATCTCCATATCCTAGTAGCTCTTAACAATTTCTCATTTGTTATTTCTCCTAAATCCTGCTATACTCTTCATTTGTTCAAACACGTCAAGTATATCAACTATTGCTTTACTCTGTCTCTCTTTCCCTTCATCCGTTCTGTGAGGAGCACCTCGACGTCGTGTAATCGTTATTAAGCTTGTCTCGCTGGAACCTGTTAAAACTGAGTAGCGAGTTTGATTCTCACTGGGAATCCCATAATTTCGGCCTTATGCCACATCTAAGTGGCATTTAGAAAATAAATTATCTGTTCGGTAAGTATAAGATTCTTTAATCCCGCGTTTCTCATTCTTCTTCTTCTTCTATGTGCCCTGTCCCTTCAGGACGTAGGTGATCATGGCTCTCCACATCTCTCTATCCCTTGTGGCTCTTAGTATGTTCGCTCCTGTTACTCATGGCAACCTCCGTTCCGTCATCCACCTGATCAGGCCATGCAAATATGTTATCCGCTGCCTTCCTCTGTCTATCTTTCCTTCTATCTGGCCAGTCAGTATCAGGTTCTCTAAGCTCTCCTTCTTCAATGCGTGTCCCAGGAACTTCAGTTGTCTCTTCCTGATGCTCAGTATTAATTTCCTTTTTGTTGCCATTCTTTTCAACACCTCATCGTTGCTTGCATGCTCAGTCCACGATATCCGCAGCATCCTTCTGTAGAACCACATTTCCGCTGCTTCCAGTTTTGTCCTCATTTTCGATGATATTCTCTAGCATTTTCCCCAAAACTGAGCTGTCTCTTTTATTTCCAATATTTAATGTCATATGAAATGTATTAATAGAAAAATAATTTTAAAAGTTATATATTGTTTTTTAGAATGCGTGTATTTAGGCAGCATTCTTTCTTTTAAACACGTTGTATTAAACTCTAAAGACAACATAGTCTCGTTGATTTTCTTTTGTATTTTCTCATATTTTCTAATGAGGCTCTTTAAAAAAAAATTCGCAACTCTAAATATTCCACGTAATCACATAATTTCACACCTGCACGTGATCACATTATCACTTCTCTTGAATTTAAAAAAAAAATTCTTAACGTTTATTTAGTTCTTCAAAATGTAGCAACACGATTCCTCTGCAAGGCAATTGTTGAGAGTTAATAGATTGTAAAAAAAATTGATCCTGATGATGAACGATGACGTTCGAAAGTACTTTGTTAACTTATGGACAATGTGTAGAAATATAATTTTGAAATAAAAAGTCTCGTTAGAAAATATGAGAAAATATAAAAGAAAATCAGCATGACTATGTTGTCTTTAGCGTTTAATACAACGTGTGTAATAGTTTTTTTTCGATGAAATTGATCTGGCGGCTGGGCTTCATTCCCTTTCCCACCGCTGTATGATTACTTCACTGTGTCTGATTTAACTCTTCATTGATAAGCCCTTGCTAAGGTAACTAGACTTTTTGAATGTAAGCGCAGTACTAGACTAGGGGATGTGCGTTGTGGTGCATTGGATATCTGCTCGGAACGACAACTCGGGGAATTGGGTTCGAATTTCAGTTGAATACATTGCATTCACTTACGCGCAAATACCCTTGGGAAAATTATTAATCCCTCTATTCCTTCCAGTTATGGGTTAAATAACAGGACAGATTGGGTTCTATAGACTTGGTTGGCAACCAGTCTACCGCAGAAAGCAATGGCAACCTACTACGTGATAATCTTCTGCCCAGTCAGTCATGTCTTTTTCGTGACATGATTGCCCAAGCGCGTTTCATGTATGGCACTTAACTGACTAGACTAGCGTCCAGTCACGTCAATTTACAGTTGGACATAGTAAATCTAGCCGTAATTTCTATCTTAACTGTTTTCTTTTCTCAAAGATATCGCTTGTGAAACTCACTTCTGCTTCCATAATGTGCTGTCAAATTTACACTGCAAAAGTTTAATGCAATGTTAATTGCGTGTTACTCTCCTCTTGATTATTCTTTCCTTTTCCTGCACATATTTATGCTTCTGTTCGTAATACTTTCACATCATTTACCCCGATGTGAATTCGGTGCTTTACCTTTTGCTGATGAAAGAAGAAAAAGACGGTAACTTGTGTTTTTAGATAATATCATTAAATAAAACTTAGGACTTTGATTCAGATATAGGTTATTTTAATATGGCAATATTGCAACAAGTCCGAATTGAACTCACTGCATGTTGTATCGCCGAGATAGATACGACACAGAGAATGTGTGCTGAGGTTTCAACACAATATCTGGTGCTTAACGGATATATACAGAACAGTACAATAGTTGCAATAACAGACAACGCGGACCTTGCAATAAAGTGAGGATGGGTTTAGATCGCAATAGTCGCTGAAGTAATCCGTCCAAATATTACTCGAATAACACTCGAATATTACACCGTGAATACTTCTATTCTTTACTCAAATACACCATTTAACACATGGCCAAATACATGTTTGAGAGTGCTGTAGAGGTGTCAGCCGCTCTACAACACTACAAATTTAACGGCTGTTTATTTGTTAGTATTTTAAAATTATTATGAGAATTGTTTTGCCAATTTCGAATATGATGTTGCACATCCCAGACTCGTTGCGAAACAATCCAAATATGTTTTTCTTTTGATTTTATTCGAATATATTTGATGGTATATGTAATTATAAATAAGTAAACGTGGTCAGCATGAAAAAATTGGTTGTTATATCCTGAAGGCAGTATTTTTTAATGTACGTGTCTGATAACTGATTTGCCGAAGAGTTTTGCGTAGATTTCCATCACCAAAAAACAATCCATTGCGATATACACATACGTCACAGCATTGAGAGAAACATATATATATATATATATATATATATATATATATATATTCCTACTAATCGTATTCCTGGATTACTAACCTGCGTTCAAGTTTATATGTTTACGTTTATTATAACTTATTTTTTCTATCTCAAATATATGTTTCGTTATTCATTATTTTATACTTTTCCTCACCCGGAATCCACAACAAAAACAAAAAGGAAACATATAGGAGGAGATCGATGAAGTTTATGGAAAACGAGATAAGGAAGAAGAACATGGTAAATCTCATATTCACGAGGCTGATTGATGAAAAGGAGGACAGTTGAATATTGCTTAGGTTCTATAGAAGAAAGCAGATAACATTTTTTTAAGATTAATTTTATCCCAAGCAAGGCAGTTTTACTGTCACTGGAGAGCATGGGGTTACATGGGATGAAAGTGATGAGAAAGAGAGACATGTTCTAGGGAGTGTCAGGAAGAGGGTAAAAGAAGGGTGAGAATGCTGATGTGATGAGAGTGGAGTGGACGGAGAAAAGGGCATGAGAGAAAGAATGCGAGTCAGTGAGATAGGAGATATCTACTGACCTGACATTTCAATTCTTGAAGATGGTAGCTGTCGGGGAAGCAAGACTACGGAAGGGAATACCACAGGTGGGAAGTGCGAGAAAAAAGCTGCTAGAATAAATATTGCGGTTACATTTTATTCGTAAAGGGGTGGGATCTAGTTACTAGTCAAGTAGCTCGGGTGAATTCATACATAAGGGCACCAGTGAGCTTTCATAGGAGCAGAAGCTGTGAAAGTATTTGTAAAAGAGACACTTTATGTCAGTGAGAGCGTGACTGCAGCTGAGCTGCTAATTCGGGATCGATCACATTACAGATACTCGGGTGGATTTTGTCAAGAAGCCCGAGGTGAATGGCAGGGGCACCCGACCAGAAATGGCAGCAATATTCAATATACAATACACCGCGGATGGTAGATTTATATATGTACAGGATGGATTCAGACCGGAAAAAACTTCCTGAACCAACACAGTTAACCGACATTTTAGCAGCGAATTTAGCTATGGATTCGATATAGTCATTCCACTTGAGGTCTGCTGAGAGTGTTAGCTGAGGAGTCGCAGTGTTTTGCTTTTAAGGAGGCTCTCCAGATCCATGCAATGGGGAGTATGAACGATTGTCTGCGATGGTTAACAAATAGCAGATTCGTTTTGAAAGCATTAAAAATTACGAGCCATTTCTTACCCCATTCCAACAGAGATTAGAGGTCTTTTTAAGCTCAGCAGCGAGGTTCGCTTTGTCAGCCTCAACAGATTTTTCATCGATCCTTGAGCAAACGGTGGTGTCGTCAGCGTATATGCCTACTTGGGATCTGATTACATAGGGGAGATCGTTAATGAGGTTCAGGAAAAACGTAGGACCTAGAATAGAGCCTTGAGAGACATTCACGTTCGTATGATAGTTTCAAGAGGTATGTATCTTTTATAGTGCGACTTAAAAGGAATGACTGCAAGCAGGACAGAACCAGGACAGAACCAGGAGGACGGAATTTAAGTCGTACATACTAGCTGGGATGAATGCATCGATGTCAGCCTTAACGCAAAAGAAGACCTCGGACGCTGAGTCTTCAACGAGAAGACTAAAACTCTGAAGGAGACAGCAAGTAATTGACTTCAGAGAGGTGCGGGAATAGTTCTTAGATAATGAAAAGGGAAAGACAATAACAAAAGGAGACATAGCTATAAAACACTAAGGACATATCTTTGCTGGAAATAGTGTCTCTTTAAAATGGAGCAAAAAATTAAAAAAGCCGTATCGTATATGCAATAGAATATATTAAAGATGTTCATGATAATGTCGAAGAAGTTTACATTTTTATGAAATTATCAAAATAAAAGGGTAATAATTAGTCTTCAATTTTGATCAATTAGTGCAACAACCTATACAAAAATTGAACCTTGAGAAATAAACTGAGTGAAAATTATTTAAAATAAATTTTGCTTCCTTACACTAAAGGCAAATTGGTATGGCGAAGGATGCATTCCAGAAGCTGAATAGAGAATTGAGGGACAATAAAATGTTGCTAGAAACAATGAAGACAGTATTTGATTACTATGTGATGTCTGTTCTTTACTATGCTGGACAATCTCTTCAAAGACTGAGAAAAAATGAAGCAACTGAAATGTGGTACTACAGAAGGATGCTGTGGATATCATGAATCAAGCATTTAAACAATGATAAACTTTTGGAAATGGTGGAAATTAAAAGGACATTAATTTTGAACATCAGGAAATGACAGCTGAAGTTTCTGGGATAGGTAATGAAAAAGAAGATAATGAAGAGAACTTCCTGTGACAGGTAATGAAGAATCTGATACACAGTTCAGATAGAGAGAAAGAAAGACAGCGGAAAGAAGCTTGACGGACATGAGCAAGTGGATGGCAAAGCGGATATTGGGTGGGGTAAAAGGAGAAAGCGTATTAACAGTCACCAGAGATAGGGAGATGTAGAAGGCTATGGTTGCCTACGTCTTGAAAAAAAAAAAGCACATACAAGATAAAAAATAAGAAAAATAAGACAAAGTTGAAGAATAATAAAACATGTACCCCTTAAAGCATAACGTATGTTCAATATATTGCAGCCCCATTAGCAGGTGTTTTCCCAATGACGCTATAACACGAAAAAGAGCGTTCACCTTTAGAATCATTCTGATTTCAAAGATTTCATTATTCTAGTCTGGTTTCAACACAAAAAAGTCACTCCGATCAGCCCTGCTGTTTAACCCATAGCTGGAGTTATATTGATAAAGTCTTTTCCAAAGAAGAATAAGAAAATAATTTTTTTTTTTTATCAGAGATACGTTGGTTGACGA
>JBBBDQ010001702.1:407500-485000 GCA_037127315.1 Ascarosepion bandense | reverse complement strand
CTTTTACTGGTTTTTTTCTCAATATCTTGTGGAAAGCACTTCATGCGGAGAAGTTTTTTTTTAGTATCATTTTAATGAATATTGTTCCGACGTTTGATTTTTATATTTTTGTTATACGGGTGACTTTAACCTATGATCTTTCTCTTTCTGTTGACATTTTTGTGTTGTACATTGTCTTTGTGAGTGTTGACTTGATTTCGCTGTCGTTTTGGGCTGTTTCATAGTCTTTCTTGAATATCGTCTCACTTACGGTTGATTTAGTCTTATTTAGTTGATTGTTGATGGCGGGTGATTGGAGAGATGAAGAGGTCATCTATAAAATCTACATCGTTTAGGTTAATTTTTATGTCTTTGTCAAATTGCATACATTTGAATATATATATATATATATATATATATATATATACATATATATATATATATAGTACTAATCACAGTGAAACTAACAACAATAATAAGAAACTAAATCGTTAGAACTGGCACTAAATTAACTATAATTTAATCGTCATATACCGTAGTGTCAAACCGCGTTAGGTTTTGGCTCACGTTTAGATTTTTTGCGTATATATATATATATATATATATATAATTGTCTCACCCCAAGCAAGGCAGGACTGTCAGTGTTGCGCAGGTTGTTACATAATAGGAGATTGAAGAAAGAGGAGAACAGGTCAAAATAGATGTTGGAGAATGGTATGGGAAGAACGGGTAGATTGTTGTAAAGAGAGCTGCGTGAGATCAAAGCGAGGAGGAAGTTGGGAATCAATGGGATAAGTGATGTCAACGTTGGATTTAAACTCCTGGATGTTGTAGCTATCAGGGAAACAAAAATACGGAAGAGAGTTCCACAGGGGGAAGTGCAAGAAAGTACGCTATACTTTGGAAGTTGGAGTTACACTTGATTTTTTCACAGTGAAAGAGTGGGGACTTGTTGCCAATCTAGTAGTACGAGTAACTTCGCGTAAAGTGGGGCACCAAGGAGCTAATGTTGTTGGAGCAAAATCCGTGGAAGTATTTGTAAAATAGACAGAGGGAAGCCGCATCTTGACGGAGAGAGACTGGATTCGGGCCGCCAGGTCAGGATCGAAAACATTGCCCATCCTTTTTGGATCTTGTCGAGAACCCCAAGGTGAACACCAGGGTACCTTGTAAATTGTTCAATGTGCATGATGAATTCAGAAGAGTTGAAATTCCTCGATCATTATGAATTTGTCCATTTATTCTGTGTTTTGCTTGTTAAAGTTATGAAACTGTCGACTTCTACGTACACAATACCGGCCGTAATTATTAGTCCCCCCACGTTTTTTAAAAGAAATGATGTATTTCATACTTTTATTAGGTTTTATTGCCAAGTGGACAATTATAAATGAAAATAGAATGGTTCTTTTGTTATTAATACTTAGTAAAATTTTACAAGGCACGGAAGCAAAGATGAACTCATCCGAATCACTCAAAATTTTCATCATTCTTTCATTGATGAAACTGCAACATAGGTAATTATTAAACATTTATAAGTTCATTTGATGCATATGTTATTTTGCAGTATTAACAAAAAAAATCTATTTTCATTTATAATTATATAATCGGCAATAAATCTAAAAAATAGTATGAAATACATAATTTCTTAAAACACTGGGATAGCCTAACAATTATGGCCGGTAGTTTATATATATATATATATATATATATATATATATATATATAATTCAATAAAAGTCTATTATGTTTAATCATGAGCCCATCTAAACATGCAAGTTTGACTTTAATTTCAGGTGAAAATAAAGTTTTTGGTTCACATAAGCCATCTTCAGAGACCTCAACATAAAGACAAAGATGATATTATCTAGTGTTGACATAAAATATCGCTATGCGACGGTAGCAGTCACTGAATAAGATAGGCATTTCTTAAATTAGTAATGCAGTTCTATGACGTCACACCACGTGAGAGACCGAAGTGTCAACAACAGAACCATATGTATGAATGCAATGTAATGTGTCGTGACTTGATTGAAATGTGATTTTCTTTGTTTTTATTAATGTTTAGAACTGCACATTCTTGAACATGGTAGGCATTCATTGTCTGTTATATTTAACAATATATATTTACATAATTATCTGGAAAAAGCATAATTACCTGCAAAAGCACAGTTAGTTATAACACGAGGAAAAGAACAGTATGGTTAATTCAAGAAGACAAGAGAAAAACTATATGTTCTCACTTACTCGTTTCGTCCTATGATAGACTTTATCAAGCCAAAGAGATGAAATGAAAGTTATTTTTAATAAAGTATATTTAAACAAAATATTTTCCACTCTCACCTTTCCTTGTACAAACAATACATTACTCGGCTAATGTACACAAGACAAAATAAAATCCAAAGAGAACTGTTAATTTCCATCATTTTAACATCTCATAACATGACATTGTATTGCATATAAAAAATTCTATTCAGATATAGACTTTGAGGTTTTTTAATTCTTAATAATATCTATTAATGTTATGAATAAATTGTAAGAGGTTTTTCTAGTTACCGACCATATATTATTATAGATATGGTATTTAAAATGAAATCCATCTTTTTGCCTGATAAATTTCGTCACAGGACAAAACGAGTCAGCGAAAAAAATATAGAATTCCTCTTGTTTTTATTATTGAAACACACACACACACACACATGCACAAACACACACACACATGCACAAACACACACACACCCACACACACACATGCACAAACACACACACACACATGCACAAATACAAACACACACACACACACACACACACACACACACACACACACACACACACACATATATATATATATATATATATATATATATATATATATACGGTGATAAAATATTGCGAGATTCAATCTTCCGAGAAGAACTTAACAATCCAATGTTGCATATTATATCTTGTCAGCGCAATTTAAAAATAACCAAAAATATTTAACAAAAATCAGAACGATTCTTTGAGGAAAAATTGTTTTTTAACACCTTAAAGTTTTTATCTTCTAATTAAAAATCCGAGAACACAAACATAACTGGATATATTGTGAATCTTAACGTACGATAATACCATTCCACAAATATTCACATTTTCTAATTAAATATTTCAGAGAATCAAAAAATAACCTCTTTCTTACACTTGATCAAGTTTCAAATATTTATCGTGTGTAGGAAAGAATGTTTATTTCCGCAAGGAATAAAACGACTATATAGTCACACAGTGTTACTAGCTGACTTCTTTGTTTAATATTATATTCAACTTGAATGATAACAGTTCGATGATTTTTTTGACAAGAAATACAACAAACTGGTGAATGAATATCTTCAGCCAAAAATTAATGATCAACTGATGTAATTATACAAAAACTTACACAGAGAGACACAAATACCTAAAAAAGTCATACACACACACACACACACATACACACACACACACACATATATATATATATATAATTATTTTATTTATATAAATTACTTGCATGCATATATATGTGCGTGTGATTCAATATATATGCCTTTGCATATGCATCTATATTAATCTGAATATAAATGTGCATTGACATGTTTATATAGGTAATCATATAGATATGTATATATATGTCTACAGTTGTACATTATATATATATATATGTGTGTGTATTATGTCTATTTATGCATGTGTTAAAATTATAATACAAATAAAATATAAATATAAAATACTGTATATATATATATATTAATATATAAATTATATATATATATATATGTATATATAGTCATCCGCATTCTATATATATATATATATATATATATATATATATATATATATATATATATATATATATATATATAATAATAATAATAATAACTATATATATATATATACACATAAAAAATTGCAACTATATTTATATGTATGATATATATTATATATTGTAACATAATAAATTACTAGTGCACTTGCATAAGTTATAAGTTAGGTATATGGGTGTGTGCGATCATATGTGCTCATGTGTGTACATATGCACGTATATATATATACATATATATATATATTTGTGTTTGTGTATATGGGCTTAAATATGTACTTGATTATCTCGTATATATCTCGTGTATATAAACATATGCGAGATTGAGAATACGACAATTTATTTAACATGATATTTGAGTGCGTGTATACACCGCACTACGTGGGCGTACGGAAGCCCTATGCTTATGAAGCGTATATATGTGTGAGTATGAAAACGCTAACGAAAAAGGGGTAGGTTTAATACTAAACAAAGAAGTAAAGAAATGCGTTCTTGGATACTGTCAGCTTTCAGTCCTCTTGGTTAAACTGAGGGGAAGGCCCTTCAATATCGCTATTATAGTAGTTTATGCGCCGACAACTCAAAATTTCGGAGGACGAAATAGAAACATTATATTCAATAATGGACAATGCCAAAGCTCAGTGCAAAAGCCAAGAAATTAGGATTATATTGGGGGATATGAATGCCAAGGGAGGTAAAGATAGGGAAGGAGACACGCCAGGCAATTTTGGACTAAGTGATCGCAACGAACGAGGAGAAAAATTGGTCCAATGGTGCTCAGTCAATGACCAGGTAATTAGTAACACCTGGATTCAAGAACACCCACGACGTCTATGGACATGGAGAAGCCCAGGAATCGATACGAAGAACCAAATAGACTTTTATATAACTATAAACGTTTATATAATAGACTTTTATATAACTATAAACAAGAGATTCAGGAACTCAGTGGTCCGATGCAAAGCATATCCAGGTGCCAGTCATCTGCAAACCAAGGCTGCAATACGACACGCTTGTGAATGACCTCACCCTGCAGAAAGAATACAATAACAGCATGAGTAAGAAATATGAAGAACAAATTTGAAACGGGCACTCAAAATGGGATTCACTAAAGGAAGCGATGGTGACCTCAGAGAATAACATAGTCCCAAAGGAAATCAGACGCAGAAGTAAAAATGAGTGGATGACCGAATAGATTCTACATATGATGCAAAGGAGACAGAAAATAAGGCCAAGACATGGAGAGAAGTACAAGAAACTTCACAGTGAGATAAAGAACAAATGCAGACAAGCCAAGGAGGAATGGCTCAACAACAAATGCGCAGAAGTAGAGAGACCAATAAAGCTGAGATGCATAAAGAGATAAGAGAACTAACATCACAAAAACCTGCTACTCAACAGGATGCATAAAATCCAAGGATGGACCAATCATATTAGAGAAAGAGAAAATACTCCAGAGATGGGAAGAGTATATAAAGGATCTATTTTGCGACAGGAGAGAACAACCGAGAATACACAAGGTGGTGGATGGACCGGAAATACTAAGATACGAAGTGGAAGCTGCAATGGCCAAAATGAACAGAAACAAAGCAGCTGGTCCAGACGACATATTGATAGAGCGGCTGATAGCCTTAGATGAATATGGCATAGAAAAAATTACCGACATAATAAACGAAATTTATAGCAGTGGAATAATACCAGACGACCTATGCAAGTCGATATTTATAGCACTGCCGAAGAAACCAGGTGCAAACGAGTGTGAACTACACAGAACTATCAGCTTAATGAGTCACATTACAGAACTGATTGCCAGAATCATAATGAATAGAGCGAAGGGACAGGGCACATAGAAGAAGAAGAAAATCTAAAAAGACAAAAAAGAAATCAGTGAATGTGTAAACTTTAACAAAATCTCATGATAAGTATATAAGTGGATAAAATTTAGTATAATTAAGTGAATTGACCTGATGAGGTCAAATAGACGCCTAAAGTCAGGGAAATTCTTTTTTTTTTTTCAGAGATCATACCATCTAAGACAGCCAAGTAACTTCAAACGGATACTACCCATATTTGGAACCGGACTCTATATCCCTTTCCCCCCATTTCCTCCCATACCTTCCTTTCCTTCTTTCTCCCCCCTTCCCCTTACATTTTTTATCATTTATTTATTTGTTTGTAATCCTATGTTTATTATTATTATTTTTATTATGTTCCCTCTTCATTTTAAGAAAACGTTCATTCCTGCAGAAATTTCATGCCAGATGGGGGAAATATTGTAAAAGGGTCTGATGATATGAGCTAGGTAAGCACATTGAAATGAACTATATTTTATAACTATAATGACGTGTTGAGTTTTCCTTTATAAACTACATATATATAGAAGAAAACCAATAAATAATTATCCAAATGTTGGAGAATTTTTGTCTTTATTTTCAACTGAAATTAAAGCAAAAATACGACGTTTAGAACGGCTCATGATTAAACATAATAGACATTCATTGTCTCTTATATTTAATAGCATATGTCTAGAATATATATATATATATATATATATATATATATATATATATATATATATATATAATAACAACATGGGAAAATAATGTCGTTGAAAATGGCTAATGATGTTGCTAAAAGCGCTTAAAAAATTAAAAAAAATATGGAACATTTTTATATTCCGTATCTCCAACCAAAAGAAAAAGTATGAGTGCTGAAAAAATTAAACGAAAAATTAATAAAATCTTTCTTGTCGCGCTTATGTTTGGGAACATTTTTAAAAGAAAGATTTCTACCCAAAGATACATTAATCTCTCTCTCTCTCTCTTTCTCTGTCTGTCTGTCTGTCTCTCTCTCTCTCTCTCTCTATATATATATATATATATATATACACGTGTGTGTGTGTTTTTACTCGATAATATATATATATATATATATATATATATATATATATATATATACACGAGAATATTTATATGCAGAAGCAAAATAATCTCCGGTGAATCCAAATACTTGTGAATGTAACATCGGATGACTTCACTCCAATTCTGACGGTTGATTCCTGTTTCTAAAATTGGCCATTATCGATTTCCATGTTATTAAGTTTTGTGTGTGGTGATGAACAATGTATTGGGGATTCCTTATAAAAATTTATGCGATGGGAGTAACCTGTTCTTTTGTTACTGTTTGATAGAGTAACATAAAAAATTTCCCAACCTAGTTTTTATAACACGTTTAGGAAATCGAGTTTCAACCTATTGGTTACTAACATAAACTTGTCAATCTATAGCAATAAATATTTTTTCTAAAATTCTGTAAGTAGAAGTTAAATTCTGCTTATATATATGTATGAATATCAGTTAATTAGGTGCCATACATGATACACGCTTGGGTGATTATGTCTCGAAAGAGACATGACTGAATGGGCAGATTATTATCTCAATTTTATCTCAATCATAGTTAGGTACCAAATTGAGATAATCATCTCACAATAGGTTGCCATTACATTCTGCGGTAGACTGGTTGCCATCCAAGGATATATAACCCAATCTGTCCTATTATTTAATCCATAACTAGATGGAAAAGCCGGATTATTATCTTTCTCAAAGAAATGAATTTACTGAAATTTAATTGAAATTTGAATTCGACTTCCAGATTTCTCGTTCCAAGCCAATATCCACTGCGCCACAACACAAATTCATAAAATATTTCTAAGTGACAAAATTTGCAATATCAGTACATTGCATTGTTTCGTCCATGGCCAGTTGCAGAAGTATGAATGTGCTTTACATAACAAATAAATTATAACTACAGCAGTTTAGAATTAGCAAAATTAATAGGCGTGCAGTTTGATCGTAATAAGAAAAATAAAAAGGAATGCTTTGGGCTTAGGGTGAAATGATATACTACGACACTGACTACTAAATGAAGAAGCAAGAGAAAAAGGACACCAGACGTTTACTGGAAACTTCATCTCTATCTCTTTTGCTCCCAGCATTCATTTGTACAAGGAGAATTGCTTAAACGTCACCATAACTGTTTTTATGAAATTTAAAACACACCCAGCATAACAGATGACGATCACACTATGCTTTTCTCGCAAAATATATATCCAGAAAATACAACGGACATTGTGAAACTTGTACAGACATCAGCGGCAAGACGATGAATGTCGAAATGGGATGAAAGAAAAAGACTGTCGTTAACAGTAAATAATGTCAACCACAGAATATCACATCAAATATCATGACAGTTCAAATTCGGCGGGCCGCAACCAATCTCCTATCGTATTACAATTCAGTGTACAACTATGCATTCACCCATCACACCACTTAGTTAAACAGTGCTTAGTTAATCATTAGCCGATCATGTTATTTGCTCCTTAAAATACAATTCTTCCGGGCATTCAAGCTGGACTATATAAGAAGCGCATCCATATACAATTCCAGTGAGGGACCGAGCTGCTGAAACAGCTGGGGACATACATACCATTCTCATTCACACATACACAACCTCACTCGACTGCTGGTAGCAGAAAGCCGTTGCGGGAACATGACAACCTCCAATATACATTTTCAAACTTTCTTCTAAGGCCCATCAAAACCACATACTAACTCAAAATGTTACAGAATTTTCTATGAATGATTCATCCTCTCTGAACAGGACTTTTCGAATCAACCTTTTCCAAATAACATTTATTCAGTAATTGACTTTCTCTAGAAATTACAGTCAATGGGAGAAAACTCTTTATTTTTCTGAATGTAATACATGTCTATTTTGGTTACAATAGGTGTTGTTTATATTTTTCTCGGGTTTTGTGTATTTTCACATCACAAATTAAAATAATATGTGGTGGGAAGACCGACGGCATGGCACAACAATGTGTAGTCTAATTCTTTCATTCACAGCTGAGAATTTCAAAAGCATTTACGTGACTCAATAGGTAATCTTCTAATGTAAACCCATTTCCGTATAGACCTGACGTCGTAAGTCTACCTAGACCTCTAGTTGCACGAGTTGAACATATACTTGCTTTGCCGTGAACAACAGGATACAACCATCTGCATTGACTCCATATTCAAATTTGGAAGAAAGAAATTTCATTCGTACTATTTCTTCCTAAGCATCTCCGGCTTGTAAAAGAGGCTCCCGTGGTGTTTTGTTCCTCGACAAGTACAAGCTACCGGTTGATCCTCAACTTGTGTCATGAATCGACCGATTTCTATCATACATTTTCTTATACTTACGGCCATAAGACAAGTCCATTGATTAACATTCTGTTTTATGTGATATTTAGGCCTAATATTCACGCACACACAAAAAACACACATACACACACAAAACACACATATACACACGAACACACACACAAACATTATATATATATATATATATATATATATATATATATATATATATATAATAATGCTAACTATAGCAACAACAATACCAATAGAAAAACTAGTATTAATCAAGCTATAATTTAAATCATCTTGTATAACCCACCGAGAACAAACTCGGAGGGAAAAAAAGGGGAAGCAAAAAAAAAGAAACAAACGAAGTACATGAACAAAAAGTCAAGCACTAGTAAGAAAGAAAAAAAAACCCAAGACGAAAACACTAACACTAAAGCGCTCAATACCAAAGTAGAGTAAACAAAGCCAGAGATCTAAGCAAGAGCCAAGAAACGACCACAGTTTCGCCTAACGGCTCGTCAGGGAAATTGGCTTAAACATCATCATAACTGCCAATTTCCCTGACGAGCCGTTAGGCGAAACCGTGGTCGGTTGTTGGCTCTTGCTTAGATTTCTGTGTTTATATATATATATATGTGTGTGCGTGTGTGTGTGTGTGTGTGTGAGAGAGAGAGAGAGAGAGAGAGAGAGAGTGTGTGTCCGGAAGAAACTCGTAACTGTGTCAGTAATAACGTTCTCAAAACAAGAACATCCTAATATTCGACCGACGTGTTTGTGATACAGCGTTAAGAAAGGAAAATATGACTTATTAATCTGAAGATTTATTTAAACAGAGAAAAATGCCTTGCAAAATCTTAGTAAAATATTAAAAACATCATGTACCATCCATTTGCTCAAGCTAATCAAATGTCTTTCACTTCTTTATCCTGTTTTGTATTCCCTCTAACCGTCCTGTGAGTATCAGGTTCACCAAACCCTCTTCCTCATAACATGTCTCCGGAACCTTGGCTGTCTTTCCCTAATGTCAAATGTAAGTTTCCTTTACGTTTACATCCTCTTCAAAACATTGTCATTGCTCACGTACGTAGTCCATGATATTCTCAGAATCCTTCATACTCTAGTCATGCATAAAATCATATTATAAACTATACGTATATAAAGACCTTCTTAAATTTCAAATAAAAATAAGGGATTGCAATATATGAAGATTGGAAGAACTGCTACTCCCTAAAAAGAGGGGTCATAGAAATATTATTAGAATTGCAATGTAAATGAACCAAAAGTTGTGGACACTTGCTCGCATCCGAACATTGAGATTCTCTTCCTCTCTCCTTATTCAATTTCTTTTCTCTGATAGCGAAGACAGCTGTTAAAGATACGTCTACTACTAAAGAGTTGTGAGCAGGAGTTACAGAGAAGTGTGGGCGATAGACGAGATTTGACAAATCTAGCCATCCCGACAGAACGTCTCAAATTAACGTTTGAACTCGCAAAACGCTGTTCCCCATAAACATTTAGGAATAATTTCATTAGATATAATTTCAAAATTGTAGGTATTTGAGAATACAATTTGTTTCTGTCTATTGATCATATTTTTTTTTTTTAATAATATCACCTCAAGCAAGGCGGTAATGCCACTGAAGCGCAGGGGGCTACGTAAGAATGAAAAGATTGGAAAGGAGAAAGCCGGGAACCATATCCTAAACAGGGACCAAGGGATGAGCCTCTACACCCGTTCAATAGACGTGGGTGGAGTGTGAAACGGGCGATAGTTTATGTAATGTAGCAAGAGAGATGAGGAAAATGTCTGTAGAATAGACTGCGCTAGTAGGTCGTTTCTCGTTCAACGCAATTTGCTACAAAAATAAAACATTAACTCAACGTTCTAGTCATAAGTTTGGCGCCAAACGCTTTGATTTCGATAACTTGCTTGACGCCAAACTAATTCAGAAACGTCTTAGCTATACAACAGTTTTATTTGATCAATAATTGAAAACCACTTCGAGAACTGGGGCTACGAAATCACAAATAAATAAATCAATAAATAAGTGAATAAGTAAAACTATACATTTATTTCTTTATAATTATCTCACCCCAATCAAGGAAGTTTTACTGCCACTTTTGTGCAGGGGGTTACATAACGTAAACTGATGAGAAATAGGGTTTAGTTATAGAGGATGTTAGGAAGAGGGTAATAATCAGATGAGATTATGGTGGATGTGAGTTAGTGAGATATGACATGTCTACTGACCTTACATTTTAAGTCCTGGAGATTATAGCTGCCGGGGAAGTAAGTAGGTGGAATGGAATTCCACAGGCGTGAAGTTCGAGAAAAGAAGTTGTTAAATAAAAATTGCGGTTACATTTTATCACTGTAAAATGGTGGGTCCTAGTTGCCAATGTAGTAGCTCGTGTAAATTCATAGCTAATGGGCAACAGTGAGCTAAGTTCATCGGAGCAGAAGCCGTGAAAGAGCGACTGCAGCCGAACTGACAAGTCGGTATCAATCACATTAGAGATTCTCCAGTGGATTATGTCAAGAACTCTGAGGTGAATAGCAGGGGCACCCGACCATCGACCAGATGTGACAGCAGTATTCAATACATGGGCGGATGGTAAGTTGAGGACTTTCAATAAACGGAAACAAGTGAAAGGAATATTGCCCGTAACATGGGGAGAAGGTAATGACATAATAGAAATTTGTTTTTATCCTTTTTTTAGTTTATAAACAATTTTTGCTGGTTATTTAAATCTAGTAATATGTTTGACTGCGAATATCATGGATCGAGCATGTGAGCAATGATGAGGTCTTGGAAATGATGGAAACAAAAAAATCAATTCTGAGTATCAGGAAGAGACGGCTGAATTTCCTGGGACACGCAATGAGGAAGAAGTGCTTGGAGAATCTGATACTAACAGGCCAGTGACAGGGAAAAGCAACGGATAACGTATTTGAAGGACCTAATCAGGTGGATGACGGAACGAGGATTGCATGGTGTAGCAGGAGAAGGCGTACTCAGATCCACCAGGGATAGGGAAACTTGTAAAGCCATGATCACCTACGTTCTGAAGGGACAGGGCAACAAGAAGTAAAAGAACATGTTTGGATTTAGAAAAATATTTCAATTATTTTTCCTGATAATAACCGATTAATGATGTAAGTCTTAATACTTAACTCATAGATGAAAGGAGATGCAGATTTATATCTTTATCAAGAACATCATTCCGTAAGTAAAGGTAATGAATCCAGCTGGAATTGGAAGTCAGCTCTCCGTTTATCCATTGCACGAAGCGCGCATTTAATATTTCCTCGCCTGGTATTCCTAAGCTGTTATCCATCTATGGACTGACCAGGTTTGCTGATCGTAAGTTTCAACGCAAACATATATCAAGACAGATATGAACCTACTCAGTTACATCCAAACTGAATGAACCGCATCCACTGGATCTATTCTCGGGGGTTGAAAATCAATAGCTAAATGCAAATAACGTCGATTATGGCCAAATATTGACTTAATCTCCTTCTATATTTTGATGGAATCTCATTAAAACGATCCCGTGTCAAATTAATACGCGTAAAGTGTTAAATAAATAAAATGCATTGAGACAGACTGTTGTTATCTGATACATAAGATGATAACAGTAGACTTCTCGTTTCCGAATATACCCAAATGCTAGGTCGGTTTAATCCCTGTTTTAGCCGCCTACTCAAAAAGAGCTCTTTCATTGAAGATCTACGGTGCTCATCTGTGGTTTATACTGTAAATACGCCGAGAGACAACATATAATCCGTAGTTATTAGTATGTACTATGATAACGGGATAGACGTTGCATTCATTTTACACCAGACATCAAGTAAGTACAGAGCATGACCGAGACACTGAGCGAAGAAACACGTTATCTGAAATCTGCATCCAATTTCCGAGCGTTTGAATGATTTTGTAGTGCACAACCGCCCAAGGATTTCAGCAGAGGAAGAACATATGTTTCACCTAATGGATACAGGGATCGACCCACAGATTGGCTATGTGTAAGTGATTAAATATTCAGTAAGGATATTTACGTATTATATGATCATTCACGCAAGCTTTCCCACTTAACAATATGTACTTGAACACAGCGTGTAGGCTCAAAGTCTCGGTCACGATGGCTTCAAAAGACTCATTTAATTCCAAATGCTTGGGATGCTCATGTTTGGTGTGAAAACATTTCAACAGTGCCGTGAGCATGACTCTCTAATGTAGCGAAACGGTCACCTCCTTGAAAAATAGAGCATGTTGAAATTTATAATCTGAACGCTATTATTGTAACTATACAGCAAAACGCTAGTCTACATGGAATCAGTTCCAGCTATAATGAGTTCCAAGAGAGAATAGAACTGAGTGATATGCAGATATTTGAGAATGTACTCGGTGAATAGTTAAAGGAAAATATAATGAAAAGCTCACCTCCTTGAAAATCTACAATGTTGAAATTAAAAGCCTGGTTTTATTCCTGGAATGCTACCGTTGTAACTGCGGGTCAAAGCGCTGGGCTACATGGAATCAATGCTAACCATGATGAGTGGTGAGAGAGATTGAAATTGAGTGAATTGTAGGTATTTAAGAATCCACTCGATGAATAGTTAAAGGTAAATGGAGTTCAAATTGCTCGTTGATAGTAAGTCAAGTCAATTTGCAGCAAGGTCTGCATATCCTTCAGGGCAGGTGTAATAATCGTAATACAATTTAGCGACGGGAAATCGGCTTATACGCGGTTTCCTGTTCAAACAGAAATAAAAACATTTCCTCTCTGAAAGTGGTAGCAATAATAAGCTATCCCTCGCTTAGACTGGAAACAACGCGAAATAGCACGATCGAACAACAACAGAGATCAATGTATCATTCAGTTAAGTGCCATACGTGAAACACGCTTGGGCGATCATGTCTCGAAAGAGACATGACTGATTGGGCAGAGGATTATCCCGCAGTAGGTTGCTATTGCTTTCTGCAGTAGACTGGTTGCCAACCACGGTTATAGAACCCAATCTGTCCTTTTACTTAACCCATAACTGGAAGGAAGAGACGGATTAATACATTTCCCAAGGGTATTTGTGCGTAAGTGAATGCAATGAATTAAACTGGAAATCGACCTTGGCTCCCCGATTTCTTGTTCCGAGCCGATATCCACTGCACCACAACGCACATCCACATTAATGTATAGTGATCTCAATTTCTTAAATTAAACGAATCTAATCGTGACGGGGGTTGGGGGTAAAAAATTATCTCATTATTATCTTAATTTATACAAATACATACATCTTCTTCTTCTTCTTCTTCTTCTTCTTCTTCTTCTTCTTCTTCTTCTTCTATATGCTCTGTTCTTTCAGGAGGTAGGCGATCAAGGCTTCCCACGTCTCTCTATCTTTGGTGGCGCTTAGCACATTTTCTCATGTTACACCGCGCAACCCCCGTTCTGTCATCCACCTGCTCACGCCCTTTAGTATGTTATTCTCTGCTTTCCTCTGTCTCTTTTTTCCTCGATCTGGCCTGTCAGTATCAGGTTCTCCAAACCCTCCCTCCTCATTGCATGTCCCAGGAACCTCATTTCTTTCTTTCTGATGCTCACTAATATATTTCTTTTCGTTCCATTCCTTCTAACACCTCATTATTGCTCACATGCTCGGTCCATGATATCCGCAGCATCCTTCTCTAGAACCACATTTCCGCTACTTCAAGGTTTTCCTCCATCTCCGATGATATTGTCCATCATTCACTACCGTATTGAAGAACTGATATCACATAGCAATTCAGTACTCTCTTTTTTTTTTGTTTTTAGTGAAAGTTTTTTTGTATTTTACTCAGTTTCTGCAACGCCTCCTTAGCCATGTCAATTCACCTTCGGGTCTCAGTGTTGCACACTTCATCTCCTGTTATAACACTTACTAGGTTTTTGAATTTTTGTACTTGTTTAATTCTGGTATCCTCCACCTGTATTTGGCATGTTGTTATCTACACTTTTTAAATTGTTCGGACAGTTTTATTCATTTTCATTGCCATATTCACTAAGTTTCGCTTATTCTACGCTCCAGGCTTCTTCAGGTGATTGGAATTTTTTCAAGTAAACGTAGCACAGTATATAAAAGAATTAGTTGGATCCAATGACTTAATCCTAAAATAATTTAATACCTGGCTATGGCACACGTGAAGATGAACAATTTGCAGAGTTGAGTTAAACTGATACATAAGCATTCGGAATAGAAATGGCAGGTAGAACTAGAACAGTTATAACACAGTAAACGAACTAAATAGCTCATTCCGAATTTCATTCACTTGAAGTAGGCCGAAGCGTACAACGACCAAAACGTCGTGCCTTCGGCAACGAATATGAGGGCAACGATCCGAAAATGTTAAATAGTGTAAATAATTACAGTACCTCATCTCAGAAACAGAGACAAATATTTCAGCGTTAATATTGTTTTCACACTAAAAATATCATGACAAAATAAATAAATAAACAAATAAAAAAGTAAAAGAAAAAAATCGTTGTTGGTTCCGCAGATAAAAATGTATCAGAAATATCCAAGAACAAGATGGCTCGTAGTCTGCACGTAATATTTTGGAGACGGCACGCACGAGATAACTGGAAGTCGGTGTTATAATGAAAACTGCCAACCACGATTTAAGTCTTGGTTTGTTGTCGATATGCTAAAGCTAATAATGGAGTCAATTTGTCTGAATGTCTCCGATGAAAAGTTATTATTATCTACAGTATTTACATGCGGACTATTGTCCTCATCTTTTACTGTTATTACCACAGCGTTTTGGCCGTCTTTCCCCACCGCAGCATGTCAGCCTACTTGCTATCGGGTTATTAACGAAATTCCGAACGACAATCTCTCCAATTCTAGTCGTCTACTTCTTATTATAGTAATGCTCGATTATTGCTCGCCCCATTTCGACCGCTACGTCGCCGATTTCACGAATCGATGCTATAATCCACTGATACTGAAACTTACCGGAGTGGCATGGCACGTTGAAATAGAACCGTCTATCCCAGTGGATAAACTAAAGTGTACAGTCCGAAATTTCAAAAATACGAGGGCTTACGGCCTATCACGTTGAATACACCGGTTCTCGCTGGATCACCGAAGTTAAGCAACGTTGATCATGGTCAGTACTTAGATGGGTGACCGCTTGGGAATACCAGGTGCTGTAAGCGTTTAGTGACGGATGTGCGTTGCGGTGCAGTGGATATCGGCTCGTAAAGAGAAATCGGTGAGCCGAGTTCGAATTCTAGTTGAATACGCTGCATTCACTTAAGCACTGTTACCCTTGGGAAAGGTATTAATCCGTCCCTTCCCTCCAGTTATGGGCTAAATAACAGGGTAGGACTTGGGGATCCCGCCCTAAAAAATGAATCTTGGTACTCGAAAAGATAATGTATTACTACACACACAAATTTATATGAAAACAATGATTTTATTGTTGAAAGAGAAAGGTATTACCAGCAATAAAAAATTTAGTTGGCAATCAATGACCCGCCGAGGTTGATATGCCATAAAAACGAAATATCTGAAGTACTCCGAAGTGTACAAAGGCCAAAATTTCGTTTATATAGAAACGGAGGTGAAGTCAACGCTAGTCACTCGCGGTAGAATTCGTGCCAGCAACCCAATCGTCCAGACATATAGTGCTTTTTTTTCAAAAAAACAGATGATATAAGCCAGAGAATGTCAAGGTATCTTTATTTACATATAAAATACAATAACACTTCAATCAGTCATATTATTGTGTTAAGCTAAATATACGTTTACGTACCATATACTTCTTTTATTTATTTATTTATTTATTTATTTATAATTAAAAATGTAGATTGAATTTTGCTGGTATAACAAAATCTGACAACATCAAAAGAATATATTAGCACAGGTAATAAACACGACGGACAATATAATCTGAAAGTCACGCGACATATTTTCCATAATATATATATATATATATATATATATATATATTACGGAAATTAACGAATTTTAACGAAACTTGGTTATAACCAGCCGACAATTTGAAATGAATTCTTTGAACATTATTTTTTATCGATACTCGTATTTAAGTAGATATTCTGTTTTTAATTTAAACTGTATTATATATATATATATATATACCAACATTTTTGAAAAGAGGTTAATATTATTGCGTATAAATTATTATGTAAGCATATATATAACTCTGTAAATTGTTACTTCCTTGTAATGCACCAGAAATAACAATTGCTGATATGCCCTATCATTACACTAACTTTGGTCAAATCAAAATTGAGTATTGCTGCCATATCTGGTTTGGTGTTGTACACTATGTACTACGTTCACTGTGTACTACGTTCACGTACTTGTAAACACTGTGAACGTAGTACACAGTGTTTACAAGGCACTACACGCAATTTGTAGCTGATAGAACTCCTTCCTACAATATCATATACAAAACGTTGCAAGCCTACACTTATTATCTTACTTTATTATCTCAGGTTTTCTGAATGTAGGATTTCGTAAAATTTGATTGCAGAGAAAATCCAAACTTACACACACCTATTTCATTCCATGAGCCAATAAAACCTATGTATTAATGACACGATAACTAGGCGTATATTAAGGTGGATTTGTAAAATATGTATTTTATTATAATAGATGAAAATAGAAAATGGTTAAGAATAGAAAATAGTTTAAAAACTTGTTTCGTTTAACAAAAGTGAAAAAGAAGAGAAAAAATACATAAATAAACGCTTTTTCTTTTATAAGGAAATTTGTGGAAGAGAAAAGGGTATCAGATTACATTTAGGAAATAGATTTTTAAGTTGACCAGGTCAAAAACTGTCTTTATTGTATCTTGACCGCACACTAAGAAAATAAAGAAAAATTAATAGAATTTTCCCTTTCTCCAGGCAATAAAAACATCAGGCGGAAGCAAAATTTAAGTACCTCGAAATTTCGGACTTACAGTCGCCAATGCTTATCTTTTAGTTTTGTTTTAGCCCGAGGGGTCTCTAGTGGACCTCCGGTTATTTCAATAGATTCAAGTCATTTTTCCGAGCCAGTCAGTTAAGTTAGTCAGTTAGTTGAGTGAGTAGAAACTCCGTTCGTCTTAAGTCGGTCGGTTCGGATTTGATCTTTATTAATTAGAGTTAGAGCTGAACGTAACATTTGCCTGCCCCAACCGAAAAAACTAACTCTAAACGAAATAAAGCATCGTTTCAACTAATCCAAGTTGTGTAAGTTCGCTCCTTATAGTTTAATCTTGTACCCCCAGCTTGAGGCTTCGACTTTTTCAACAAACTTCCGGCAAACATCACAGCGTGGAGAACGGCCGCCGGAGAAAATGTTCGGACAGTCCATTGGGGTGTTACATATTTTTACATTCTCCAATAAAAATTGATTTTCATAAAGAAAACTGGTCGTGAAACCGGACTTATCGTCTAGGCAACATGCCTTTTATATACTCTGCCAGTCTCTCTTTTCATCATCATTATTTATCCATCACACCCAGATGGTGCATAGGGCAGCAACTTTTTGTTGCTGTTTCTGTAACGAACTGTTTTTTTTACGAGGCAGGGTTGTTAGCCCTGCACCCAACCCCCAAAAATGGAGGATCGGTGGACCATTCTCGGTCCTTACGTTTACAGCATCTGGTATTCCCAAATGGTCACCCATTTAAGTACTGACCAGGCTCGATACTGCTTAACTTCGGTGATCGGACGGGAACCGGTGTATTCAACACGATATAGCTGTAGACAGTCAGTCTTTTATACCGTGATAATTGATTCTCCACTTTTCTCATTGATTTCACAGCAAGAAAACAATGAAATGTAGCGACTTGAGATTTGTCTTTTCGTCAAAAAAGAATGACCAGAAAGACAACATATCTGATTTCATTTTACACACAAGATGAACAATTAAAGCGTTACCAGATTTGTTTTCTTCCCCAAAGAAAAAGTTAATTTGACTTCAGGAAAACTGAACTCTTACAAATTGACATTCAAATTAAAAAATTATGCAGGACATACTAACATATGCATTATTTCAAAACAACAAAAATTGATATCATTCTACTCGTTAAATAAATTAACGCTTATTTATACAAACTAACCAGCTTAGAATTTGTGCAATATCCTGATGATTTCAAATGTGGTGGGCACGTTTACATCTCACAAAAATCCATTTCGCAAGTAAAACCGACGATTACAAAATTAACACATACATTTTTTAATCTACCAATTTTGATATTATATTGTATGTCTTTCCTTACGTATACCCCTGAAAAAATCATTTCCTGGTCATTGATAAGAATTAAGTTCTCCTCAGACATTTTCTCACATCATCTACGAGTCAAAAGATGTCTCCCTGATTAAAATAATCCTAACATGATTAGTTTTGACCATAATCGATTCTACAAATACTTATAGTATGCATTTTGACCGCCTCCACTCACGCTGGTCCTGGGTATGACGGTAAACTGCATCCGGCAGCATGGCCTCTGATTGGGAGTTTAGAGGAGCATGGAACAACCTCTTAATTGCTGTCGTTCCAAGGTCAAGTCTGACTCGGAGTGGTAGCACTAGTTAGGGTCACTGCTATGGGCAAATACTTAACGACCAAATTGAGATAAAAAAAACTATGAAATTAAAAAAAGCTGACTTATATAGAAATATATACATAAAAATAGACATTTATAGAAAAATATATATTTTTAAGGAGAAATATTACCAACAATACATTTTTGAAGAAAGAAACTTATTTTCAACAGCGACAATCATAGGATAATATACGCTGGAGGCAAAAATAATGAAAAAGGAGACGACTTAATACTGGACAAAGAAATGAAGAAATGTGTTTTGAGATACTGCCAGTTCTCTGAAATAGTTCTACTGGTCAAACTGAAAGGGAGACCGTTCAACAGAGCAATTGTAGTCATATATGCACCAACAACACAAAGCACCAAGGAAGAAATAGAATCGTTTTACTTCACTCTAGAGAAGGCCAAGGCTAAATGTAAAAGCCAAGAAATCAGGATCATCATTGGAGATTTGAATGCCAAAGTAGGCAAGGAGAGGTATGAGAACTAAAAACTTTGGTTTAGGAATCCGCAAAGAAAGAGGAGAAAAATGGGTGTAATGGTGCATAGCAAATGACCAACTAGTGACTAACATCTTGTTTCAAGAACACCCACGACGTCTATGGACATGGAGAAGCCCAGGGGGTGACACAAAAAACAGATAGACTACATAACCATTAATATCAGATTCAGAACGTCAGTGGTTCAAACAAAGCCTATCCAGGTGCTGATTGTGGACGCGACCACGTCCTAGTCATCTGCAAATTAAAAGTGAAATTCCGGAGATTGAAGAAGCCTAATGCAGCGCCAAATCTGATATACAAAGCATTCGTGAATGACCTTAAACTACAGAAAGAATACACTAAGAGCGTAAAAACCAAATCCGAAGAACAAACTAGGAAAGGACATTCAAAATGGGACTCGCTAAAAGTACCAATACTGACATCAGCAAACACCATTGCCCCAAAGGAAAATAGACGCAGAAAGAAAAACGAGTGGATAACGGAAGAGATTCTTGACATGATGCAAAGGAGGCAGAAAATTAAATCAAGACATGGAATGGTGTACAGGGAACTACACAAGGAAATAAGTAGAAAATGTAGACAGGCTAAAGAGGAATGGCTCAATGACAAATGTGCAGAAGTAGAGAGATTGAGCAGGAATAATAAAGCAGACATGAATAAGAAAATAAAAGAACTGCCAGGACAAAAAAAAACCTGCTCTTCAACAGGATGTATAAAATCTAAGGATGAAACAATCATTTTGGGGAAAGAGGGAATACTCCAACGATGGGAAGAATATAAAAAAGACCTTTTCAACGACAAGAGAGAGCAACCAATAATACACAAAGGTGAGGACGGACCGGAAATATTAAAGTCTGAAGTGGAATCTGCAGCAGCCAAACTAAATAGAAACAAAGCAGCGGGACCAGACGGCATAATCATACAGCTGCTGATAGCCCTGGAAGAATTTGGTATAGAAAAAATTACTGAACTAATAAATGAAATTTATAATAGTGGTCTTATACCAGATGGCTTCAGCAAGTCTATCTTCATAGCAATACCTAAGAAGCCAGCACCAAACGAGTGCGAACTCAACAGAACCATCAGTTTAATTAGCCATATAACAAAACTGATCGTCCGAATACTGATGAATAGAGCGAGAAGCAGAATCAGTCCAGAGATTGCACAAGAACAATGTGGTTTCGTTAAAGACACGAGAACAAGGAATGCTATATTTATGATTAGGATGCTCTCCGAAAGATCAATACAAATGAAGAAGGACTTACACCTTTGCGTTATTGATTACGCGAAGGCGTTTGACAAAATACGCCACAAAGAACTGATAGAGATGCTCGGTAGCCTGGACATATTTGGGAAAGACTTGAGAGTAATCAAGAAACTTTATTGGGAACAAACCGCTTGCATACGGACAGGTAATGAATTGAATAGATATACAAAGATAGAAAGGGGCGTAAGACAAGGATATGTCATTTCACCGGATCTTTTCAATTTGTACAGCGAGAATATTTTGAGAACCCTAGAAGTTATGCATGGATTCATAATCGGAGACCACAATTTAAATAACCTGCGTACCTTACTGATAGCAGGCACAGAAAGGAAACTACAAGACCTCCTACAGAAGGTAGCTGAAGAAAGTAACAAGAAAGGAGTAGAAATTAACTGCACGAAAACTGAATGCATGGTCATCAGTAAAAAGGTCAGCCCAAAATGCCAAATACAGGTCGGGGATACCAGAATCAAATAGGGACAAAAATTTAAATAACTGGGAAGCGTTAAAACAGAAGACGGAGAGTGCAACACAGAGATCCGAAGGCGAATTGGCATGGCGAAGGAAGCATTCCAGAAGTCGAGTAACGTATTAAGAAACAAGACAATTTCGCTAGAAACAAGGAAGAGAGTACTGGATTGCTACGTGCTGTCCGTCCTTCAATATGGCAGTGAATGCTGGACAATATCATCAAAGATGAAGGAAAAACTTGAAGCAACTTAAATGTGGTTCTGCAGACGGATGCTGCGAATATAATGGATCGAGCATGTGAGCAATGATGAGGTCTTGGAAATGATGGAAACAAAAAGGAAATTAATATTGAGCATCAGGAAGAGACAGCTGAATTTCCTGGGACACGAAATGAGGGCTTAGAGAATCTGATACTAACAGGCCCGGTAGAGGGGAAAAGAGACAGGGGAAAGCAACGAATAACATATTTGAAAGACCTATTCAGGTGGATGACGGAACGAGGATTGCATGGTGTAACAGGAGAGGGCGTTCTCAGAGCCACCAGGGATAAGGAAACCTGGAAAGCCATGATCGCCTACGTCCAGAAAGGACAGGGCACATAGAAGAAAAAGAAGTGTAAGAATAAAAAATATACATTTTGAATTTTAAAATGGAAATTTATTAAAAGAAATGAATAACAAGAATTCGTAGGAAATAATGTTCAATGAAAAAGTTAAAGGTATCAAGATTTGTAAAAAAATGTTCGTAGTAGTAATTGTTGAAAGCGTATATGCGTATGTACGTACTAATGTATGTACGAATAGATGTATGTACGAATATATGTATGTATGAATATATGCGTATGTAGGGGCGTTTTGTTTCGTAGGAATGTCTTTGGATGGAGAAGAAGTAAATTGAATCAGCACGCGAGAAGGAAAGAGAAAGAGAACGAATGTCTGAGTTGACATCAAGCGTCTCTCCTTAAATTTTAGTGGTGTATCTCGTTGCTACACTCTGAGTGACTGATTGACGCTGACCGGGACCTTTCAGTGCAGATTATTGCACTTGATCGCTAAATACTTTTATCATGCAGGTCGCTTCCATTGATCAGAAAATCAGTTTAACACCTTTTCTTTTAATCATTTAACCCTTAGCAAGGCATTCCACTGCCACTATTGCGCAGGGGATTACATCGAGTACGGTGATAAGAAAGTGTGGTTAGTTATAGGAAAATATCGGAATGAGGATACCGAGGATGGGTTTTAGGTAGATGGGAAGATTATTTGAGAGAATGAATGCGAATTAGTGTGACAAGAGGTGTCTATTACCTTACATTTAAATTCCTGGAGATTGTAGCTGTCGGAGAAGCTAGTATACGGAAGGGAATTCCACGAGCGGGAAGTGCGATAAAAGAAGCTGTTAGAGTAGAAACTGCGGTTAAATTTTATCTGTCTCACTGTAAAAGAGTGGGACCTAGTTGCTAATCTAGTATCTCGTGTAAATTCATAACTAGGAGGCACCAGTGATCTAACTTCATCGGAGCAGAAGCCATGAAAGTATTTATAGAAGAGGCACAGGGAAGCCACCTCACGAGAGAGTGACTGCAGCCGGGCTGCTAAGTCGGTATCGATCAAATTACAGATTCTCCGTTGTATTTTGTCAAGAACGCCGAGGAAAATAACAGAGGCACCCGACCAGATGTGGCAGCAGTATTTAATACACGGGCGGATTGTAGATTTATATATGTGCAGGATGGACTCGGACGGGAAAAACTTCCGGGCCCTGTACAGAGAACCGAATTTCATAACAGCGGATTTAGGAATATAGTCATTCCACTTGAGGTCCGCTGAGAGTGTGAGGCCAAGGAGGCGTAGTGTTTTACTCTCAGGAAGGCTAGCCTGTTCCATGGTAATGGGAGGTAAGAGCGATTGTCTATGTTGTTTAACTGATAGCAATTTCGCTTTGCGAAATCCGGTTTCGACTTTTTCTTTAAGCACAAGATCAATCCTTTTACTACTTGGAAAAAAAAAAAACAGGATTTCACACTTCATTGAGAATTTTTTGTCCACTACAGATTTTCAAACGCAGTTTTGAACTAGAACCTGGATTCTTGTATATGTAAACACATTTTTTGAAAATTTTAAAAAACAATATTGCATTTTTATTCGCTTATTTTTTTAATCAATAAATATTTTTTTTTAATTTTTAATAGTAGAATTATTTTCCAGGATAAATAATACAATTGGGTACTCCATCCTTACGGATTTGTGCCACATGTAAGCTTACGTTTAGAAAATCTTCATAAAATGTATTGTTGATAATTTTACTATAAGAAAGTTTTTACAATTGTTTTTAATTTTGCATTTACTACCAATTTAATATAAATATATATTGTTACTCATTTTCTTATAAAATGTTCTGTTGGCATCTATTTTGGGGTTTGGCTACATGCAATTATCTGTAGCCATAAAATATGCTACCACTCGTAGTCAGGTTCAAAACCAAGAACAAAATCATTTAAGAGGTGGTTCCACGCTCCGCATCCACCAATCAGATGCCTTCTTACTGGATGTGGTTTATGATGACAGCATAATACCCAGTACGATTAACGGAAGGCTACATAGATCAAGAATAAAGCATGAAAAGTATCAGTATAGTTGGTCTGTTCTAACAAAACCAGTGAGTTCATATGAGCTTACGCTAACCGGTTATTAGACGTTTCAATCACTTCAAAACATTTTGATAGGGAAAACTTCGTGAACGAAAATCGATTCAAGATTTTTATTGTCGAAATGCTTTTACGTCAAAACCGTCGGAATTTTATTCAACACGTGTTGAAAATTAATATGAGGCAACACGTCATATCATGGCGACAATATAATTGAATAAAATGTAATATTGCTTTATTTTTGGAGAAATTTTCTATACAAAATTGGAATCTATTTATGTCACACCATAGCACAATAGATTGACTTAAACTCAGATTACACACACACACACACGCGCGCACACACACACACACACACACACACACACACACACACACACACACACACACATATATATATATATATATATATATATATATATGAATTAAATATGTTGATTAAAATCCGAAATAATGAATAAAATAAGTAAAGAAACGATAGGTAAAGGGGTATTTAATCCAACATGTTTCACCTGCTTCTTCCGTAATCTATTCATATATATATATATATATATATATACTTGTCCTGACGTCTGCGTATAAGCATAAAAATTACTCTCACTGCTATATATATATAAAGAGACAGAGACAAAGACAGAGAGAAAAGAGAGAGAGTGAGAGTGAGCGTGAATGGGGGAGAGGTGTTAGTCAGTTTCACACGCACAGACAGACGGAAAGGATTGGATTTTTTAATCATTAATCCGAAATAATTATTTGGTTACTTAATTGTTATTTTTAATGGAAACTAGAATTTCTCTAAACGATCCGTTAAATTGTTTATATGTACCGCCTAAAATAATCGCGAAATCTTATTAGAAAAATCTGCGTTTTCATAGGCTTCAAACTTGCGTTCGTCTACGGGAAACAGTTATTAAATCTTACGTGCTTTGACCTCTAGGCCACGGAGCGCCAGCGGCCAACCAAATCCTGAATATTGCGTTTAAACATAGATTTTTCTTCGACTCTTGAAATATACTTTCTAGTTTCGTATCCAAACGTAAAAAAAGCACCCTCTGTCGAGAAGTATCAATTTTAAGTTTATTAATCCGACATTTTCTATATCAATGTTTATTTCGAAAGTAGGAGAAAAATCTGTGTTTAAGTCTACAATGGAAAAGTGATGTTTTTAACATCTCCGCTGAGGTGTAGGCATTATTTTCGTTCAATGCTGCTTGCTGTTATTTCTACGATGCCGATAAGGGATTTGCCGTTAAAAGTAACAGAAAGTAAATGAAAAAAAAACTATCCGTAAAAATAAATAAAATAAACAACGCTTCAGCGACGAAATCAGAAAACGATTAAAGTGATATATTTTGAGTAAGTTGTCAGTGTCACTTTCGCTCGTGGAGAATCTTCTTTTTGTATGCTCAGTAAATAAAGAATTAAAATATTTTTTTATTTATTTGTGTGTCAGCAGGTATAGAAAAAATGGCAACAGACTTAGTTGTATCTCATCATATTTTCTTCTAAATCGATCAAACCGCGAGAATTGAACAAAATAAACCTTTTAAAAACGATTAATGTAAAAAGGAAGTCATAAAATCATTGCACGGCAATTTTTTTCCTTATCGATAGATTTGTATCAACATTTTTGTATAAACGTTAAGAGAGAGATAGAGAGAGAGAAAGAAAGAAAGAAAGAAAGAAAAAAGAGGAGAGAGTGTATGAATGAATGAATGAATGTGTTTCTGCATCTGTCTTTGAATCTCTCCTCGTATGTATGTATGTGTGTGTGTGTGTGTGTGTGTGTAAAGAAAATAGTATTAAACGTAAACGAAGAGGGAAAGCCCAAAATGCATATAAATATATATATAGAATCTTCAGAGGTATATATCGAAAGTGATTATGGGGACAAAGAAATCAACGCTGCATGGTGACTGTCAATGCTATCTTTTAATGATTTCATGCATAACACCAGGAAGAGATAGTTTAATTTTCTGGGACGCGTAATGAGGAAGGTGGGCTTGGAAATATGATAGAGGGAAAGAGTACAGGGAAAAACAGAGCATGACATAATCCTCCCCTATCACAGAAACTTCAACTGTCTTTACCTGATGTTAAGTATAAGTTTCCTTTTCGTTTCCATCCTCTCCAAAACGTCGTCGTAGCTAAAATCTTTGGTAATATGCTATCTTCAAAACCCATCTTTAGAAAAATGTTCAGTCAGTTAATTTCTATACGTGAAATACACTTGGACGACCATGTCTCGAATGAGATATGACTGATTAGACAGAAGATTATCCCGCGGTTGGTTGTCATTGCTTTCTGCGGTAGACTGGTTGCCGAAAAAGGTTATAGACCCAATCTGTCCTATTATTTAACCCATAACTGGAGGGAGAGATGGTTTAATACCTTTTCCAAGAGTATTTCTGAGTAGTTGAATGCAAGGGATTCAACTGAAATTCGAAACCGGCTTCCTGATTTGTTGTTCCGAGTCGATATCAAATGCACCATAACGCACGTGAATTGAGGAAAGAGAGCCTTGAGAATTCAATATTCACAGGACGGATAGAGGGAAAGGGAGACAAGAGAAAGCAGTGTTATTCATAAATGATAGGCTTGAGGTAAATGGATGGTGAAGCGGGGCTTGGGAGAGATACGAAGAGAAAAAATAAAGTGTACTTTTGTAGATTCCAGGACTCTCCTTCCCGCTTTTTTGTTGGATGTTTATATAACAATGACAGTTGTTTTTCTTTCGTGTGTGTTGCTGTGTTTTATTTTGATTAGGCTGTGTTAATCTCTTGCTTATGTTGGCACCAGCATCTGGCATTTGTGTCTATGAGGTTAACAAAGATGAAAAACTTGATGACTTCATAGGTCAAGCCACGACACCACTTGCTCTTTCGAATCTCCGAGATGACGAATTAAAATCCTAATTTATTTCTGACGTCGGGCCTAGAATACATTATCATCAACACAGATCAACTCATTTCGATCAATATTTCCTGAGGGATATTAAATTCGAATCTGAACGCAATTTGTTCCTAGCATGAACCACTTGAAGGTATAGCTCTAGGTGCGTTATCATTATTATTATCACTTTTATTATTATTATTCATGTGCTGTATCTATTCAGGACGTAGGCGATCATGGACTTCTATTTGGCCATGTCTCTTGTCACTCTCCATATTTTTCTTCTTGGTATCTCACCCAAACCCCGCTCCGCCATCCATTTACCTCATGTCTATCAATTATGTATCGCGCGGCTTTCCCATGTCTCCCGTCTCTCTATCTGTTCTGTGAATATTAAATTCTCAAGGCCAGCTTTCCACATTTCCTGTCCATGGAAACTCATCTGTCTCTTCTTGATGTTAATTATGAGTTTTCTTCGCATCCTCGCAACACCTTATCGTTCCTCGTGTGCCCAGTCCGTAGTATCCTCAGCATCCTTCTGTAGAACCACATTTCTGCTGCTACAATGTCTCTTTCATCCTTGAGGAGATCGTCCAACATTCAGAAGAGATACCACAAAATCGTCTATCAGTCTTTTTTTTTTTTGTTTCCAAGAGTTTTCCTTGTCTCTCACTACTCTGGTTAGCTTTTAAAATGCGTCCTTGGTCATGCCAATGCCCCTTTGCATCTTAATGTCACACTTTCCATCCTCTGTCAGAAAACTTATGCCATCCTGGAGAAACATGTTGATCTGCAGAATGCATGTATGGAACAAAACTAATGCTTCACAATTCTGGATCGCTTATGGTATGGTCGCCTGGTTACTATTCAAAGCCTTCTCGAATCTATATATTTCCATTAATATCTATCTATCTATCTATCTATCTATCTATCTATCTATCTATCATTGTTTTCTTCGTTTCTTTGGCACCGCCATCTTCTCTCATCTCAATATAAAATCTGCAAAGCAAATATCGCTTCTGCTCTTGGAAAAGATTTCCAATCCGTGATGGATTTGAGTTCGAAATGGTTCGTATATTTTAATGCTTCTAAAAAAAACTGCTCTCCTTTATCCGCCCTAGAGAACCTTTTCTACCTTCCATTAGTCTCCCCGAAAGAAAAACATTGCTCCTCCTCGGCTTCACTCTCACAGCCGATATTCAAGTGGAATGTATACACTGAATCAATAGCTACATCCACTGTTAAGAACGTTATGTCACTGTGTAAAGCAAGTTTTTTCTCGTCAGAATCCATCTGGCAAATTTATAAATCTAACTTCCATTAGGGCATTGAATACTCTTGCCATATGTACCCGGGGTTCCTGATATTTGTCTTGAGGTTCTCGATAAAATACGAAATAGGATCTGCAATGTAATTGATCCTGACTTGGCACCCCACCTTCAGTCAGTTTCTCACTCACGTGATATAACTTCTTTTCATTTTTCTAGAAGAATTTTTATGGCTCTTGCTCTGACGAGCTTTTTTCCATGATGACAAGACCACATCTATTTACGTGTGCTACTAGACTCGCATCAAGGTCAATCACACCCTCGAAATAGAAAAATGCATCCGCCTGTTTTCTCGAACAGTTACTTTTCTCGCTCTTTTTTTTGTGGAACTCATTTCCGTTTGCTTCTTTCCTGGATAGCTACAATCTCTAAAAGCTTATATGCAACGTCAACTACCATCTTCTATCCCTGTGACTCCTACCTCTTTTTTATCTTTTCTAAAACATCACCTGTACAGTTTTGTTTTTGGTCTTCCCTCGACTCTCTTTGTAACACCATAGTCACCAGTAGCAGTACTTAGCAGTACTGCCTTGCTTGGAGTAAAATGATTATATATATATATATATATATATATATATATATATATATATATATATTCCCTTTTCTTTTTAACTCCCACTTTCTAGTTATCGCTCTGTCTATCTATATATCTAACATTGTTTTACTTCCTTTCTATTTCCTTTTCATTTCTTTCTTTATTCATTCCTTTCTACATATTTATGAGCTATCTATGTATTTTATTTCTATCTCTCTCTGTTATATATATATATATACAGTCACACATTCACAGACACACAGACACACACACACACACACACACACATATATATATATATATATATATATATATATATATATATACACAGACAGACAGAAAATCTGAGCAAGAGTCAACAAACATTACTATGTGTTAAAATTGCTGCGTAAAATAGAGGCTTTTATTACCAAATTAAGATGGAAGACGATTTTAAATTATATCTTAAATAATACTAGTTTCGGTAGAGTTTGTTCGGTTACTATTGGCATTGTTGTTGCTATAGTTAATATTATTATTGTTATATATATATATATATATATATATATATATATATATATAGTGATATATCGTGATACTATGGATTTATAAAAACATTGTAACAACCATTACACTATATATATATATATATATATATATATATATTACCGTGACGAGCCGTAGGGTGAAATCTCGGTAGGTTTTTGGCTCCTGCTTAGATTTTCTGTCCTTGTTGCTCTACCTTCGTATTTAGCGCTTTAGTGTTAGGCTTTTCGTCTTGGGAAATCTTTCTTTATTACGTGTACTTGACTTTTAGTTCATGTACTTTGTTTGTTTCTTTTTTTATTTCCCCCTCTTTTCCTCCGAGTTGTTCAAGACGATTTAAATTATAGCTTAATTAGTACTAGTTTTGGCAGAGTTAGTTCTGTTACTATTGGTATTGTAATTACTATAGTTAATTATATATATATATATATATATATATATATATATATATAGAGAGAGAGAGAGAGAGAGAGAGAGAGAGAAAAAGTGAGAGATCAGCTTTTTCCTGTCACCCACTTTCTGAAATGATTCTTTCCCTCTCTGCCTTTCCGTGTTAATGTTGGTCGTCAGTTATTTTCCCAAGTACCTCGTTCGCCTAAACAGACATTATTTTCTTACAAATCAACCTAATGTCTAAATCCTACCATTTATCTCTTCATCAGCCACCGTCTGAATCCCTACCATTCGCTTGCCTCAGTTTGACACAGCTGCCCTCAGATACTCTTGATTTACTACGGGAAAATCCTCTTTTTCTCTCTTACCTTTTCACCACTTCAGCCCGCGTGAATTCCAATGCAACGATTTGTTGCTGTTGTCTAACAAGTGGCTTCTGACACAAACAACATAATTAGTCTAGAAACTAAAAATGATTAGTCTAGAGACGAAAAATGACGTATTTTATTTAATAAGCACTAGCATCTTGGCCGGCGTTACCCGTGCAACTCAGAACCTTTTAGTAGTATAGGATGCCAATGAGAGGAGTAGATGGAAATCATTTATTGAAAGTTGGAAAGAAGAACTGAGGCTGTTAGTAACCATTTTTTTCATTAAGAAGAAGGCATTGAATGCATGTTGCTGTAGGATTCGAACGGAGTATAAAGTGTAGTTTTAGTGCCGGTCATACTTTTGTCCTTTCTAAGTGGTGGTGGGGGTTTGTTTCAAAATTACAGGGGAACATATTCACATTTTTGTTTTGATCAAATAAATTTTTAAAACGTCGGAATAAAAATTAAATATAAAGGCTAATTTTTTTTTAATAAAAAATATTTTATTCGCGTTTCACACGTGTGATTTGATTTCTGTGACGAAATTTAAGAACCAGCTTTGATCTTAGATATTTTACGGAGCAAATGCAAACAATCTTCTCCCGTGGCCAAAAAGGGCGAAAGGGAAAATTGCCAAGCTTAAACTCAAAAATTATGTGTCGACCTGGCTTTCCTGTAGATATGTGTCCCTAGAAATTTTGAATTAAAATGTAGATGTGCATAGGGAACAGACACACAGGCTCACAGATTGCCTATCAGATATATATATATAGGTATTTGTTTATCAAGTACTGGAAACTGTCTTACTGTTTTTATCTTCTCTATTCGCCTAGTAGATGAAAGCCTATGCTTTCTTCATCTGTTTGAGTTTTGAGTTTTGTTTAACGGCATATCGGCCTCTGTGGGTTATTTAACGCCAAAATGGTGGGCGTTTAAGGTATTTTGTTATGTTTGGTTATTGTGAGAAGGTTGATTTAGTCAAATAATGACGAAATTTTTATTTTATTTTAGAAAACTGAGAATGTTTATTTTTATGTATATTTTTATACAAAAGTTTATTTTCTTACTTTCACAGTGTTTTGAGTCATGTTTGGTGGGGTTAACTATTTGCCCATAGCTGGGACCCTAACATGTGGTACCATTCTGGGTCAGGGTAGACCTGGGAACAGCAGCAATAAATAGGTAGTTCCACACTCCTCACAACCACCCAATCATAGGCCGTGCTGTCGGATGCAGTTTACCGTCATACCCAGGATCGTTTTCGTGGATGTTTTGTAAGCTTTCTTATGTTTCGTCTTTATATCTCCCTTTTAAGAGAACTATTATGTTTACAGAAGGACACTGAGGGTACCATGAACTGACTATGAGAGCAAAGATGATGTTCTGGAGAGGATGGAAACGAAAAGAAAGCTAACACTTAACATCAGGAAAAGACAGCTGAATTTTCTGGGACGTATAATGAGAAAAGAGAGCTTGGAGAATCTGATACTCACAGATCAGATAGAGAAAGAGAGACAGATGAAAACAACGATTAATATACTTAATAGGCTTGAGCGAAGTGATGTCAGCGATGTCTGGGAGGGGTAACAGGAAAAGTTTGTTAAGATCTATAAGGATAGGGAGATGTGTAAAGCCATGTCCTGAAGAGACAGGGCAGATAGAAGAAGAAGAATGATGTTTAGGCTCATAATTTAATTCTTCTTCTTTTAATTTGCCATGTTAATTCAGGATATTTGACATCATGTTTCTCCGAAATTTCCTACCCTTTGTAGTTCGTAATAACTTGTCTTTTTTATATGTCTCCTAAAACCTGCTCTGCTAACCAGTTACAAAATATCAGTAGGTAGGTTATACGTTGTTTTTTGTTGTTGTCACTCTTTGCCTTCAGTCTGTGCTGTGAGTACTTTAGGACATTTGCCATCATTGCTCTTCAAAATTCCTTAATCTTTGTAACTCTTCATAAATTATCTTTCCTAAATTTGCTCTGATAAGCATTAACCAAATATCGCTAGGTAGTTTATAAGTTGTTTTCCACTGTTACTTTTTGTCAATGTTCCATGCCCTTTTTCCGCACCATGCGTTCAAGACATTTATTTTCAAATTTGACTATTAATAACCAATTTTTTTTCAATTTAAAAAAAGAAAATTCGTCGTTGCGTACATGTTCAGTTCATGGTATTCTCAGGATTAATATGTAGAACGGCATTTCCGGAGTTTTCTTATATGCTATCATGCGGATGTACGTTGTAGCGCCATGACTATCGTTTCGCAACGAGAAATCGGAAAGCCGAGTCCGAATTCCTTGAATTCGTTTTTTTTATAAGCGTTTCACCCCGAGCAAGGCATGTCACTGCCACTACTGCGCAGGGGATACATAAAGTGGAGAAAGGATGATTAAATATAGGAAATATCTGAGGGTGGGTGATAGGCGGGTAGGGATACCGAGAATGGTTAAATATAGGAAATGTCAGAGGGTGGGTGATAGGCGGGTAAGGATACCGAGAATGAGGGTTGGGTAAATGAGAGTGTTCTGAGAATAATTGGGAGTTAGTGTGATAGGAGGTGTCTATTGAGCCTACATTGAAACACCTGGAGATTGTAGCTGTCGGGAAAGCAGACTTGTGGAAGGGATTTCCACAGGCGGGAAGCGCGAGAAAAGAAGCTATTGGAGTAGAATTTACGGTTATATCTTATTTGTTTAACTTTAAAAGTGTGGGACCTAGTTGCTAATCTAGTATCTCGTGTAAATTCGTGCTTAGGCGGCACAAGTGATCTAAGCTCATCGGAGCAGAAGCCATGAAAGTACTTGTAGAAGAGGCACAGGGAAGACACATCACGCCGGTGAGAGAGTGGTTGCAGCCGGTCTGCCAAGTCAGTATCAACCACGTTACAGATCCTTCTTTGTATTTTGTCAAAAAGAACAAGGAGAGCAGAAGGGGGACCCGACCAGGTATGGCAGCAATATTCAATACATGGGCGGATGGTAGATTTGTATATGTGCAGAATAGTTTCAGGTGGGAAAAACTTCCGGGCCCTGCACAGAGAGCCGACTTTCATAGCAGCAGATTTGGCAATGGATTCGATATAGTCATTCCATTTGAGGTCCGCCGAAAGTGTAAGGCCAAGGAGGCATAGTATTTTAATCTCCGGGAGGCTAGCCTGTCCCATGCTAATGGGAGGTAGATGCGATTGTCTATGGCGGTTAGTTGATAACAGCTTCGTTTTAGAAGCATTGAAATTTACTAGCCATTTCCTACTCCAGGCCACTACGGATTGGAGGTCCTTTTCAGCGAGGTTCACTTTGTCGTCCACACCTGGTTTTTGATCGATGCGAGAGTAGATTGTTGGGTCATAGGCATACATGCCAACTTGGGATCTAATGGCGTCGGGGAGATCATTAATGTAGATCAGAAAGAGCGTCGGACCTAGGATAGAACCTTGAGGGACGCCCGCGTTCGTATTGTAGTATTGGGAGGCATGCCCATTTAATACCACCTTCAATTTGTGGTTAGAGAGGAATGACAGGATGAAGTCAAACAGATGTCTAGTTATCCCGTAGTTATTCTTGTCGAGTGCCCGGTATATGTACTCGATAATGGTCGTTAGCATATCAGCAGTAGACCTGGTGAAGCGAAACCCGTACTGTTTGTCAGAGAGAAGCCTGTTGGCCGTGAGATGCTGAATCACCTCGGCGTTGATAATGGCTTCGAAAACTTTGCCAAAGATCGAAAGAAGACTAAAAGGACGGTAATTGGCGGGGTCTGAGGGTTCGCCAGAGTTCTTAAATATAGGAACTACACAGGAGGACTTCCAACAGGCAGGAAAACAGGAAGCAGATAGGCAGAGGTTATAGAGTTTAGAGAGGACAGAGGAGAGTTCTGGGGCACATTTCTTCATTTACTATGACTGGGATTCCGTCACCGCCGCTCGCTTTGTGTGGGTCAATTGTGCAATTATCTTGGCAACCAGCGAGGGTGTAATGTGGACGCTATTTATTTGAGCCTTAGTTCTGGGTGGGAAGTCGGGTGTAGGTATTCCTAACGAGTCCAGTGTCGAATTGGTGGAGAATCTACGGGCCAAGCATTCAGCCTTGTCCGCTTGGTAGGTGAGAACTTCAAACTCATTGATTAGTGGGGGTATTGAAGTCTTGTTCTTGTTGAGCACGCTTTGCAGAGGCGCCAGTAATCTTTAGAGCCAAACTTAGAGGATGCTATGCGTTGCCTCATTCTGGTAGCAAACGCCTTCTTAGCTTCGTTCAGTACTTTTTTGCACTTGTTCCGTGCTGAGGCGAAAAGGCGCCTGTTTTGGTTCGACGAGCAGCTTCGATAGAGCCGGAAGAAATGGTTCTGGTGGGCAATGGCGGCCGAGCAAGCTGGTGAGAACCAGGGGGACGAATTTGATATTAGTTGGAATTTCCTGGCCGGGATAAAAGCATCGATGCCAGCCTTAACCCAAGAGGAGATCTCGGAGGCACAGTCTTCGACAAGAAGATGGAAGACGTTGTTCCAGGGGACGTCGCAGAGGAAGTCTCGGAACGAGTCCCAGTCTGCCCTCTGGAGCAGTATGATATTCTGCTGCTCTGGTTTTCTTGGGTAGAGTTAGCGCAGATTGAGATGTTGACGGAGACTACGGCGTGGTCAGAGTTTCCGAGGGGGCAGAGTTGCCTGGTAGTGCAGGAGTCTGGGATGGAGGTAAAGCAAAGGTCGAGTAAAGAGTCCCTTCCGTTAGGGTTATTAGAGAAACGCGTGGGGACGTCCACCACTTGCGTTATAGCTTGGGTTATTGAATACATGGTGCGGATCCCAGCAAGGTCGGTGGCTGAGTTTTCAAGCCACTTGGTGTGGTGGGCGTTAAAATCGCTAAACACAAATATATGGGTCAGAAGAAATGGCCCTGTCGATATTAGTAGAGAGGCAAACAAGTACCGTACAGTCAGAGGAGGAGGGGGAGCGGTAGAGGAAGAAGAGATACCTAACCGAGCTTAGAAGTGAGAGACGGAAGCACATGAAGGAATGATCCAGGGATTCAAGAGATGTGACCCTGGCCAGAGTTGTTCGGTGACATATACACCAAGCCCATGCATATGGACATTTGAGTCCTTCCTGAAGAGGGGAAGGTAACCAGGAACGAACAGCTCCGAAGAGGGGATAGAAGGGTCAAGGTTAGTCTCACATATAGCTAAGATATCGGGTGGGTTAGTTAGAAGGAATGATTCTACACTATTAAAGTTACTGCGAATACCTCGTATGTTTGTGAAGGAAACGTAGATAGGTTTGGGCGATTTATGACTAGCTGGTTTAGTCTTGCTGTTTTGTTTGTTTAATTTCATGCTGGTTTTAGTTGTGGATAGAGAGAGGTCTAGAATAGGGTCAGAGGGCCGTTAACTGCAGCAGGTGAAGGATGGTGAATGGCGCCGCCTGCAGCATAATGTGGCCTCGGTCTTGCCTTTCGGAATTTCATGCAGGGACGCCCGTCCATGCGCGAAATGGCACTACAGGAACCCCGATATTATTCAACTGTTGATCAGAGCAGCCTCTCAAGACGCTACGCAAGAGTTCGGGCTCCTACCTACCAGTCGGAAGCAGCAACCAGGAAACTGCCAACCCGGTACCCTCAGAATGAACAGACGTTGCCGCCATAATCACCAACTGCAAAAAGCTTCCAGCCGAACCGACATCAAGACCGAAAAAGAGAGAGATGCACTGGTAACCCCTTCCTAAACAAGAAACAAGGCGATAACCTCTACTCTTGTCCAAAAGAAGGGGGTGGAGTGTGAGACTGGGCAATAGTAGGTAATATCTACTCCAATTAAAAAAAATAAATGTGAGACTAAAGTTTACTAAGTTTTAACTTAGTATAAGTTGAAACTAAATTTGATAATTAAAAACAATTTACATAATCATAGTGTCAGTGCATTACAAGAACGTCTAGTAGAGAACTTAGGTTAGTAACAAAACAAGAACAAAAATTATACAAAAAAGATAAGAACCAAAGGAATAAAAAACAAAAATTTCAAAAAATGCAACAAAATAAGATCAGACTGGCTAACACTTACCAGTTGCAGGCTGACTGACAGAAAAAAGTTAAGAAAATTTCAAAAATTATCTTCATGTTTGATTTAAAAACGCGCAAATACCCTTAAGAAAAGTATTAAACCGTCCCTTCTCCCTCTAGTAATGGGTTAAAATAACAGGTCATATTGGGTTGGACGGCTGCAGCTGCTATTTCAACTGCGTGATATGGATTCCCTGTGTCTATTCTACAAATACTTTCAAGGTTTCTGTTCCAATGAACTTAGCTCACTGGTTCCCCCTATGTATGAATTTACACTTGCTACTAGACTAGAAAATAGGTCCCATCCTTTTACAGTGAACCCGATAAAATGCAACAGCAATTACTACACTAAGAGCTTCTTTTCTCGCACTTCATGCCTGTGGAATTTCCCTTCCGTATACTTGCTTCCCCGACAGCTACAATCTCCAGGAAATTAAATGTAAGGTCAATAGTCATTCCAATCTCACTAACAATCACCCTTTCTCTTAAGCTCGTTTCTACATCCACTCCACTCCATCACACCGGTAATCTCATCCTTCTATTACCCTCCTCCTGACACCCCTTATAACCTACCCCTCTTTTTCATCACTTTCCCATATGTAAGCCCCTGCGCAATAGTGGCAGTAAAACTGATTTGCATGGGGTGAAATGATTTTAAAAAGCCTTGGTTGGCAACCAGTCTACCGCAAAAAATAATAGCAACCTACTGCGAGAAAAGTTCTGCCTTGTCAGTCATGTCTCTTCCATGACCTTATCTCCCAAGCGTGTAACACGTATGGCAATTAACTGACATATGCTATCAACACTGTGTCAACTGCATATCTTATTTTGTTAAAAATGTGGCGACCAATACGGAATACTGGTTGAACTTTGATTAAATATAATTTTAACATGTTCCTTCTATTTATTATTTGATTTTACACCTTCATTCTTTTAAATCATTTGTAATTATTTTGGGACTGAGTTCCTTTATTCTGCTATTCTAAATAACTTTTGACTCATTACCAAAATTTTCTACTACCTATTCAATAAACGTTGTTTAATAGGATACTCGATATTTCTATTTGCTACGTCTGCATTCAATACTCCCTATATGTATTAAATTCTCTTAAACTGCCTTCCTCATTATGAATCTATAAAATTACAAATGTCACCTTATGGTTTTAATATAAGCATACTGACTGTTTTATATTTAGGTAATTATGTATTCATAGCATTCGTCGGCAGAACGTCTTCTCGCTAATTTTAATCTCTTATACGTCTGATAATCGATTGTCAACCATTCATTTCCATAACAATTTTTTATATGTTATGACAGTTCTAGCCCTCGTTGATTTTGGCTCTCGAAACATTCATATTGTAGCACTAAGTAATATTTCTATCCTTAATACTCCTCCCTGGTTTTGTTATGTTAGGTAGATTACTCGCTGTTTAATGTTCCTATCGTTGTATTCTCAGCTTCATCTAGAAAACCGAATTACTGTTTTCTCATATATTTACTCCTTATCTGTGAGTGAAACTCCAAACTTCAGACATAAAGGGGGTCTTATTTTGTATAGTACTTCAGTACACGGTCAAGTTTTCACTGTAAAAACGGATAAAGGCAGAAGAACAAACATGTTACACGTAAGGTTATTATTTGTTTAAATCCTGACTTAATTTATTATTTTCAGTGATCGGATTCATATTACTGAGGTCTTCTCCGAACGAAGGTTCTATATTTTCATGCCCATGTAAGCTAATATCTTCAGCTTCCATCTAGAATATGAGCATATATATCCTGTCGTTTTATTGATTAGTCTACTGAGACGTAATGAGCAGGTCAATTTTAGATTTCCTCCTTTCAAAATCTGCCCGCTGTCTAAATGAAAACGGCAGATTTTAAAGTTTCCTAAAATAAACTACTACTGAATCTTAGAGATTAATTAATTGTTCTACGTAAAAATCGAAATTATTTTTTCTCTAAAATTGAAATACTTCCAAATGTTTATTTATGACCTACGCTTTAATATGACTTAAAAATTAAAATTTATTTTACTAAAAAAACATGTCCTACACAATACTTATTTGTTTTTCATAACAACAATATACCTTAGGATAACATTCTAATTCTAAACTAAATATTCCAGCCACTTTAACTCATGATCTGGTGCAAAATCAAACTTAAAAAAAACCTGAAAACCGACCTGCACTGAAAAAGTATTTTCTACTGATTTACATAATATATGGTTCCACTATTTATCTTACTAAGCCAAAATTAAAAAGTGTCATCCAATGACATCAGGCTATTCTGTTTCCTTTTGCGAACTAAATCTTCAACTTCATAGTTCCATCTAATTCTCATTTTGACTGAACAATATTGACACACCTACAAGAATATTATCTAATCACCAATCCTTAATTTTCTAAAAAAATATGAAATCATCATATATTTTCTGGATAAATCATTTTCACAATTCATTCAAAAATATCGCTTAAAGATGAAAATTATTTTTCTATAAAATGAACATTTTTGTGTAGAGATATAATGCTTTTATAAAACATTGTAATAACAAAATTCCTATATATATATATATATATATATATATATATATATATATATATATAAATTAACAAATATAGTTCTAAGGTGTACTATATTTATAGGATAAACTGCTCAATATCAGATATATATATATATATATATATATATATATATATATATATATATATATATATATATAACTACTTAGGCTCTGTAAGTATGCAGGCCGTAAATTTATACTAAAATAAACCTCCAAAAAAACCATTAACAAACAGAACCTAAATCCGTTACAATCCGGTGTACTAAGACGTCGGATATATGGGGAGAAAAAAAAGAAATCCGCGGAACAAGAACAAAACATTCAATACTCCGCAGTAAAGAAAAAACCTCAAACGGAACCAAACACAAGAAAAAGTGCTCAATACAAAGTACGAAAGAAAAGATACAATAGTAGAGCAAAAACATGTCTAATGTGTATATGTCTAATAAAGGTTATTTCTATATAGTTTGTTTTGCTTCTTTTGTTCTTACCCCCACATCTTGTGTTGGTATGGTTCCCCCCCTACCTTAGTGTATATCTATTCATTTGCTTTTATCTTTAGTGTTTCAGCCTTTGCCCTGACGATCCGTAGTGTGAAACCGTGGTAGGTTTTGGCTCATTCTAGTTTTTTGTATGTATATATATATATATATATATATATATATATATATATATGTATGTATGTATAAATGAACAAATATACTTTTAAGATGTACTATATTTACAGGATAAAATGCTCTATATCAGAGATAGAGTGTATGTAGATATAAAACAGTAAACATTGAAGTCAACACTCAGGGCCGACAGACTTCAATGTTCACTCTTATATATATATATATATATATATATATATATATAAGAAAATACTCCGAAATATTTGGCGGTAGGGTTAAACACGTTCATTTATATATTTGATTACTGGCAACACACCCTTCAACAAAATAGGCAAATCACGATACATAATTAGAATACTTTGAAAGAAGACTCTTTTTATATGAATAATTTTTTATCAAATGTTATTAGAAATTCAATCATAGCAATAAATCCCACAAGACAAACAGATCCATAGAGTTACACGCAGTGTAATTATGCATTGTATTACTTGAGCAACGGGAGAATTTAAAATAAAAATGGCGCAGAGAAATGACAGAGAAAATGTTAGAATTCCTTTGATTTAATATTAAAAAAATCCGTGATGCCGCCTCTCCAAAGTTACTGCTTGATATGGTCCACAGCTTAGACGTACTTCCAGATTATTAATATTTTTTTGCTTTATTTTATTTTATCAGCCTGTATAATTCCCCAGGTTATCTTAAAAGAATTATTATCTCCTTTGATACATCAAATTTGGTCATTCAGAAAGATGTTCTTCTGAATAACTTTTATTACGTTTTACAGATATATATATATCTGTAAAACGTAATATATATATATATATATATATATATATATATATATATCAATGCCCATAGACGGTGAAAGTTGAACAGATCAGCTAAAATGAAGTATATTTCTGATAGGGACTGTTTTGCACCTGTGTATATAACAGATATTGATCAAATAAATGTCTGTTGAAGAGAAATCCAATTCACCTGAGAATAATTATATTATTTGTTAAGGTAACCGAAGCATTAATATTAACAGAAATATTATTTGTTTGACGCCGTTTGTTTGAACACGAAAAAAGCTTATATCTAATAAATTTATACACAGACAAATAAAGATAAGGTTCTTGCATAAATATATTCTAAGTGCTTGTTCCTTTCTACAAGCACCAATACAGAGAAATAAAAAAAAACAGACGTAAGCATATATACGTGTGTATTTGCGTGTGCGCATGTCTTTTTGTATGAATAGAAAGAATAATAAACATTGTATTTTGCTAAAAATAGGTCGAGATCTTAGTAAGTTTGGAAGATAACATATTTAAGACGAATATTTTCGGATATGGAATCGTGGATATCGACTCGGAACGAGAAATCAGGGTGCCGAGTTCGAAATCCATTTGGATTCCTTGAATTAACTTACGCACAAATACCCTTGGGAAAGGTATTAAACTGTCTCTTCCTTCAAGTTATGGGTTAAATAACAAGAAATATTGGGTTCTATAGCCTTGGCTATCGCAGAAATCAATAGCAACCTACTGCGGGATGATGCACAAACAACCTTGGTAAATATATTAATCAGTCCATTCTCCTTCCAACTATGATTGACAGGACAGGGCAGATTGGGTTCTATAGCTTTGGTTGGCAATTTTTGTCCAAAGTATTAATTCGTCTCTTCCCACCAGCTATGGAATAAATAAATAGACAGATTGGGTTCTATAGCCTTGGTTGGCAACCAGTCTTCCGCAGAATTTAATGGCAACCTACTGCGGGATAATCTTCTGCCCAGTCAGACATGTCTTGAAAGCGCGTATCACGTATTGCACTTGACTGACTAGTTTAACCTGTAGGTTTCACCTTTTTAGAGTTGAAATTCCTAGATGTACGTGTAAGTTCTATGACCATAGTTTTTACCCTCGTACTTGTCACTCGTGGAATTCCATGCCGTTCACACACACACACACACACGCGCGCGCACCTGTATATATATATATATATATATATATTTATATATATAAAATAAAATAAAATTTTGATGTGCAAATTCGTTGAATAACCACTTCTACAAGAATAATCTCGCGTTTATATATATATATATATATATATATATATATATATATATATATATCTGTCGAAGCATTTTTTTCGGTGAAACTATAATATATATATTTTCCAAAATGTCTAAAATATTGACTATTCTGTCAATCCATCTTGATTCACAAACACACACAAACACACACACACATACGCGTACACACACACAAACACACACACACATACACACATATATACATAACAGATCAAGGTTTTCATTATAGAATTGTGCAAGATACAAACATTAAACATTTGCATTCCTCTGACATTTAAAGACTTTTTACATTGCTCTTTAATTTTTTACACTATCTCAACATTACAATATAAGCAATACCTATCCTCATGTACACAAAATCTAAATTTATACGCTAGTGAGAGAGTGGGTGATCGCGTATATTGACGATTAAGTTAGGCTAATTTAGATTTTAAATTACCCTACATTTTCATAAAAAAAATTTTTAATTTCTTCAGAAACAAGGTATTTCGTAATACATAAAATATGTCCAAATGAAAAAAATATTAATCAACAAGCCATATTTTTTATACGGAAGAAGAACAATTACAGTATGAAGTCCCTGTTGATTATCATGCGTCTTTTTATAATAATGCCTGTTTAAAAACAATGTATTTGAAGAAACATTTCAAAATTTATGATTTTTAAATCTAACTAAATCAGTAAAAATATTTTAGTTCATTTACGGTATTTAATGCGCATATCTTGTTGATATTTACTAATAAAACAAAATTGAAAAACAGGTGGTTCGTTCATTAACTCTCTAATCTGGCAATCCTATGTAGAGTAGTGTTTAGTAAGTTGGTTTTGCTAGAACAATTACGACTGAGTTTCGGGTTCGATTCTCATCGTGTGCCGACTATTTTGTTCTTTTTCTTAGCGAAACTTCGAAATTCTTTAATACACTTTGATGTTGTGTAATATTTAGCAATCTTTTCTCGCTGATTAGTAACGATTAATAGTGAGTTCGGTCCTCAGTAAGTGACCCATACTTTTCGTCTTGTGGTACGCTTGAAATTATGATATTAATTTAGAAATGTTTGGCTTATTTAAAAATTATAATTACGAATAAAAAGTAAAGAACGAAATGTGACTTTTCGAAAGTTTTTATGGCCATTATTTGAGTTTGAGTAAGATAACCATTTTGAAAATTGAAGAAACTAAGAGATACTGATTCAAACACTCCTCGAATTATTTTATTTTTAAGGAATAACTTGCAAATTGTAAAATAGCTATTTTTTTAATGAAAGGCACTATAATATGTGCGGAAAATTAGGCAACCATTTACAGACTGCTTCTAATGAAGTCAAACATAGAATTCCAATCATTTTAGTGGAAAGAAATACCAGCAGCAGTAAATGGTGTGTTTTTCTGAAAACTTCAAGCATTAAAGGATGAACGATGCATCATTTGATCGACTAACGCGAATGTCTGGCGATAAAGTTGCAGATATATACGCACGTCAAGGCGCTCGGTTTACACTGATTGCGAGGATGTGTACCTTCTTGCTTGTGTCTGGATTTCGATTTTCTTTTGGTGACCTATAACGATTAATTTCTGCTTGACTTAGTTGAATTGAATACATTAACATATCAATCCGCCATAAAACGATAGTGTACCAATTAAACCTAGAAGAATACAGTGAAAACAGTGTCATGAATTCTAATCGGATGTCCCAGACTTGTTATTGCATCCCAAAATTCTAGGCTTGATAAATTACTACATAAGAGCAAAGCTAATCAGTCTCTCCCCGGAGGCAATTACTCACTTCTTCTATGTGTGATATCGCATTAGGTCGTTAGCGATTATGGCTTTCTACATTTTCCTGTCCTTTTTAGCTCTTAATAAATTATGTCTTTTGTTAACACTTTAATTCTTTCCTTGCTATCCGATCTGGAAATGCAATGAAAGCACTGATTGTACATGCCCTGAATCCATCATGAGAATTCCCTGTGTTGAATTAAACACTACCGATACCTCGGCGTATGGATCAATTATAACAAATTTATATAAGAGAAAAGAAAACTGAACATCTTTCTCTGAGATAAACTTGCATTTATTCAGGCGGCCTCTAGGGCTTTATACTTGGACCTAAGTTGTTCTTAATTTTGATCACTTCTCAACTCGGTATCTATGCTGATAATACAACCATTTATTCGTGTCTTAATTGTAAGTCTGAGCGGTTCGATAAGGTCAAATTCTCGGCTAGTCTTGAAAATTATTTATATTCTGTTGTCAACTGGGACAAGAGATAGTTTGGAAATTTTGAAGCGAATCTGCTCTATTTTAATTGTCTGAGTAGAGACATATTAACTTCCCACACAATGGTTGAGGCTAACCTCCAGGAGACCGACTCATTAAACTAACGTTTACCGATGACAAAAATTTGGTATATTATATTGAATCATTTGTTAAGCCTGTTGTTGAGAAGGCTGGATCATTGTTTCAAAAAAGAATCTTATCTTATATATTTACAAGTCAATCTATCTTCTTCGCTTAGAATATTGCTACTATATCAGGTCAGTGCTATATATATATATATATATATATATGCTGTCATATGATGTCTGGTGCTCTCTCTCTCTCTCTCTCTCTCTCTCTATATATATATATATATATATATATATATATATATATATCGCTCATTCGATAAAGAATTGGAGCACTCTAGCTATTGGGCGTGTTTATACGCGCTAAAAAAGTCTGCCTTCGTCAGTCGGACACTCGTGGCCTAGGGGTAGAATCGCCAACTGACGCCGATTCGGTCGGATTTCGATCCTGGGTTATGAAGCGAACGGAATCTAAGTAGTACTGATGAGCAGTAATACAGCGAAACAGATCTGTCTGCGGATGACTATATATATATATATATATATATATATATATATATATATATATATATATAATCGTCTCACCCAATCAAGACAGAAATGCCAATAGATGATTACATAATGCCAATAGATGATTACATAAAAGAAGAGTGAATAGAGGACAAAACAGGTCACAGTAAGTGTCAGAGAATGGATAAGAGAAGGACGGGAACAGGGCTGTGAAGAGAGCTGCGTGAGTGCAAAGTGTAAAGTGAGAAGAATGATAGGAATCAAGAAGGATAAGAGATGACAGTTGCCGATGCATTTAAACTCTTGGATATTGTGACTATCAGGGAAACAAGATTGCGTGAGTAAGTTCCGCAGCTGAGAAGTTCGAAAAAAGAAGCTTATAGAGTTTACGTTTTGGTTGCATTTGATGGTTTTCATAGTAAAACGGTAGGACTTTGTTGCCTGTCTAGTCAGTCAGTTAAGTGCCATCATGGGCGATCATGCCTCGAAAAAGACATGACTGACTGGTCAGATAATTATTCCGCAGTAGGTTGCCGTTACTTTCTGCGGTAGACTGGTTGCCGGCCAAGGCTATAGAACCCAGTCTGTCCTATTTTTTAACCCATAACTGGAGGGAAGAGACGGGATTAATACCTTTCCCAAGGGTATTTGTGCGTAAGTGAATGTAAGGAATTTAACTGGAACTCGAACTCGGCTCCACCAATTTCTTGTTCCTAGTCGATATATATTGCTCCACAGCGCACATGTAGCCAGTCTAATATCTCGCGGAAATTCGCGTAACGCGGGACACCAAGGAGCTAAGAGAAAAATCGGAGTCGAGCGGCCACGACAGGATTGGCTACATTGCAGATTCTTCTTTGGATCCTGTCGAGAAAACCAAGGTGAAGATCAAGGGCGCCCAACCAGATATAACAGCGATATATATATATATATATATATATATATATATATATATATAATGCACGGGCGGAGAGTAGATTTGTAAATATGCATGATAGATACAGAGGAGAAAAACGTCCTGGCCTTATAAAAGTACAGATCTTCTTAGCAGTTGATTTAGCTTTTAATTCAATATAGTTGTTCTACAAAAGGTCAGCTGAGAGAGTGAGACCGAGGAGGTGCAGGGAATTTCTCTCAGGAAATCTAGCTTTATCCATGCTGATGGCGGGAAGGAACGTTTTTTCTATGCTGGTTAAAGAATAGAAACTTCATTCTTAAAGCATTAAAATTTACGAGCCATTTCTGACCTCAGTTTGCCACTAACTGAAAGTCCTTTTCGAGAGCAGCAGTAAGGCTTGTTTTGTCTGTGTCGCCAGATATCTTAGCGATGCGGAAATAAATGTTGTTGTCGTCAGCGCCTACTTGGAATCTTATTACCTCAGGGAAATCGTTGTTGAAAATCATAAAACGCATTGGACTTAGGATAGAGCCTTAAGGGACACCGGCGTTTGTAGGATAGGACCTGGAAGCATGCCCGTTCAGTACGACCTTCGTTACGCGATTCGATAGGAACGATTTGATTAAGTCAAACAAGCATATAGATATGCCATAGCCCGAGTGCCAGACCCTGTAAAATGCTTTGGAGATATCCAAGGCAACAGCTCGAGCTTCGCCGTTCCTATCCATAACCTGACATATATACGCAGTGATGATGGTTAGCATGTCAGCGGTAGACCTGGGGAAGCGGAAGCCATACTGTCTGTTGCAACCCTGGCAGTGGGCTATGAGGTGTTGAACCACTTCAGTATTTATGATGCTAAAAATCTGTAAAAAAGCTGATAGGACGATAATTTGAGAGGTATGAGGGTTCTCCAGATTTCTTAAAAATAGGAACGACAGGTGAGGACTTCCAGCTAGCAAAAAGTAGAGAGACAGTGGTTGTAGAGTTTGGAGAGGACAGGGGAGCGTTCAGCGACACATTTCTTTAAGACGTTGACTGGGATTCTGTCACTTCAGCTCGCTATATTGAGACCAGCGGTGGGTGGGTGGGGGGCTATGTGACCCTCCATTGAACCTCAGTTCTAGGGAGAAGCAGGGTTCGAATATTCCAGACGAATTAAGTGAGGAGTTGGAGGAGAATCTGCGAGCAAAGCACTCGGCCTTGTCAGCTGTACTTGCGAGGACCTCGTATTTATTTTATTAGAGGAATGGAAGGTGTGCTGTTATTTAGCACACTTTTGCAGATCCGCCAGTAAACTTTGGAGCCATTCCCGCTACTTTGCGCAGCTTTATTCAGTCGACAAACAAAAGCTTAGCGTCATTGATGATCCTCTTGAGTAGATGCAATAGGCACCTATTATGGGCAGGCGCGTTGTACCATTAAAGCCAAAAGTAGTGATTTCTGTGGACTATGCCGGCCGATCTGGTAGGGGAGAACCAGCAAGAGTTTTCCAGCAATTAGAACAGTGGGTATTGAAGTCACCAAACACAAATATTTTAACGAACAATTGCGAGGAGTGGGCTTTATCTATTAATCAGATATACTGTCCAGCAAAGAAACATTCAAGAGAGGGAGGGGGCGATAGAAAAATATCTAAATGAGTTTAGTACAGCGAGACGGAGACATGTATTGATGGTCATGAGATTCAAGAGAAACCTCCCTAGCCACAAGGAGATATAGACTCCCAGGCCTTACTGGAGTCTTTTCTAAAAAGGGGAACGCAATATGGAATCAAGAAATCAAAGTATGGTATTGAGGTGTTCAGGTTAGTTTCACAGAGAGCTAGGATGCCTGGGGACTTTTCGTAGAGAAAAGATTACACACTGCAAAAGTTGGTACAAATTACATGGTTGTTAGTGAATGAAATGTGTAAAGGTTTAGGTAATTTTTGTGAGGCTGATTTCGCATTTGTACTTGTTGTTTTGATAGAGTTTTGATAATGGTAGGCCTCCAGAAGTGGAAGAAGACGGTCATCAACTACGACAAGCGTAGGAAGGGAATTGGCGCAGACTGCAGCAGAGGGTGGCCTAAGGGTCGTTCACCGGAGGATCTTGCAGTGATACGTATTTATGCGGCTCGTGGTACTACAAGAACCTCGGTATTATGCAATTGTTGTTCAGAGCAGCCGCTCAAGAAGCTACGCAAAAGTTAGGGCTCTTAACTCCCAGTCGGATGTGGCAACCAAAAAACTACCAACACGGTAACCTCATTATGGACTGCCGTTTCCACTGTCCACTCACATCATAGAAAAGTAGCAAACACTCCGCTATTGAGGCCTAAGTAGAGAAAGAAATGAGCCGTGTACACCTCCTTGAACAGAAAACAAAGGATGAGCCTCTACTCTTGATCAATAGAAGTGGATGGATTATTAACTGGGTGATAGTAGGGTTTATCTACACTTGTTTAAAAAAAATAAAATAAAATAACAAATAAATTTATAATAAAATTATTTTTAGAAAATATTGATAAAATCTAAATAAGATTATTGATATTAGTATTAACCTGGCATCTCGGTTTTCACTTTTTTAAGATAATAATCTAGCTTCCTTGTGACTTTTCTATAAATATCTTCATGGTAATTGTTCTGATGACCTTTTACTCTATGCTTCCTAGACTTTAAGAAATTAAGTACATTACTTGATTGGCGGCAAGGTCTCATAATTTTACATCTGAAATGGCAAGAAATATCCGTAACTTCTATGCTGACAATTTCTCCTACTGCATGTAAAATTCTTAACTGGCTTTTCCTTTCCCAGTCAACTTTGATATTCAAATGTTTAAAAGCAATGTCAATTTATAGGCTCGACATCACTTGACTTCCGTTATTGTACGGGAAACAGTGGAATAAAAAATGGATGCACATGTGAAGTAAAGTATTTCGGAAGTCATCGGCTGAATTCATCTTGTGTTGCACCTGGCTTCCTTGATGCGTGCAAATCTGGCAAATATAACAGAGAACTCTGAAACAATACTTGGGAATCTTGTAGCAGAAAAAATAAAATATACTGGAAAGTTTCAATTATTTTCTTTTTTAGTAATAATTTGCTTAACTTTTTCTTATGGTGAATCTTCGTGGCCAAGTTGATGTAGCCTGTTAGGGCCAGGAAGAAAGATACGGCAAACAAGAAGGTAGGTTTAACTAGTGTATTAGAATAGCAAAACATATATACAAATACGAGTTTTAGTAGTCAACATATAGAAGTGTAAGTCCAAAAGGTATCGTCACACTGCGTCTAGACTGCCACTCGACTCTCTTTCGACTGCCTCTCAGCTGCCTCCCCGGAAGATACGAAGGTTATTTATTTATTGACGGGGGAAGAGTCCACTCCTATAGATAAAAGGTACCATAACACTTTTGCAAATCTAATGAGTCTTCGGATTACGGTGCCACATTTTTCATTTTTCATCTTCTGGTAAAAATTCAGTTTTCCATAATTTTAATTAATTTTGATATCTCTAATTTATAATAAGCATGTACGGCTGTTTTTTTTTGTTTTTTTTCTGTCAACCATACAGTCTGTTAATTTAATAATATACCCTTTCTGGTAGCTGTTATTTACTAACTTCTGTAGAAGTAGCTGTAATCTGCGTTCTGTTTCTGCTCTCCCTTTCATGTCTCATTGTCTAATGTTAAATTTATGGATTACAATAGTGAATTCCTAATTCTCCCAAGATTGCTTCTCTGTAAAGGTTGAATAAGCCTTGTAGGAAGACATATACTCATTTTACGTCACTTACTAATTTTGTGTATTTACTGATTTTTTTTCTCCCAGTGTAATATCTGTTATTCTAATATCCTTCCCAAGTAAGTACAGCCTACCTCGCAAATCTTTTTGTTAATGCATCAAAAAGAACGATTATCACGAAAGTATGAACAAAAAAGCCTTAGACTAGTTGAGATATTGTCGTAGAAAAAATACTGATGCTTACATGCCGGGTCAGGACTGATAACATTGCAAGTTCTTCTTCGGATTTTCTTACGAATATCTCTAGATACGTAGCACAAGCATCAGACCAGATGAGGCAACCATATTCAATGTATCGAGGAATAGTAGACTGATCAATGTTTAAAGATAGATTTAGACGGGAAACATAGTCTAGTTACAACCCAGTAACTCTACTTTCTAAGCAGCAGAAGCTAGAATCATTCTAAAACTCCTACTGCTGACTGATTTTGAAACTATTCTAACATACAGTGATGAGTGTTATTGTCTTAATCGCACATGTTTTTAATTACAACTTTGCTCAAGAATATTCTATTGTCTCTGGAGAAAAACGTCTTCCGAAATCACGACGAAATTTCATAAACAATTTCTATTAATATAGTCATTAGTATTAATGTGACTTAATTTAAAGTTCGTAATAAATGATAAACTATAACTTTATTAAAAGTCTGTGTTTTTCTAAATGAGTCAAGTTCTCGAGGGGGAATTTCCACAAATTTACTGCTCATCAATACATTAATACCAAACATTCATATTAATGTTTAAAAAATTAATATAATTTATGTTCTCATCTTTATTGCCATGTTTACGACGTTTCCGTTGCTGTACCTTCCGGTCTTCTCCAGGTGTTAAGAATTTTGAACCGAAGCCTTTATCTCGATCAATGGGGTATATCATTCTCATTTCATGGGCACTGCAACTTCAAGATGCCGCATAGTTATCGCTCTGTTGTTCAAACATCTCAAAAGTTATTAAGAGATTAGTAACATGGCAATAAAATGAAAACAACAGTTCGAATATAGTAAATAATATAAATATCATATCATCTCAAATGTATTGATCAACATTAAAATTATTCTTTATTTACTTTTCATTTTTTTAGCTTTTTGCTTTATTTACGTTCTTATATATACATAAAGGATATTCGTTGTGGTACAGTGGGTATCGGCTCAGAACGAGAAACCGGGGAGCCGAGTTCAAATTCCAGTTGAATCCATTGTATTCATTTACGCGCAAATACCCTTGGGAAAGGTATTAATCCGTCTCTTCCTTCCAGTTATGGGTTAAATAGCAGGGCAGATTGGGTTCTATCTATAGCCTTGGTCGGCAACCAGTCTATCGCAGAAAGCAATAGCAACCTACTGCGGGATAATTTTCTGCCCAGTCATTCATGTCTCTTTCGAGACATCATCGCCCAAGCGTGTATCATATATGGCACTTAACTGACTGACATTTAATTATTTTCTTTTCTTTTTCCATATTATGTCGTCAACTATGAAAATTGTAATCATAAAAATGTCATCTAATTTCAACAAGTTCTTCATATTATTATTATTTTTATTATAGTTGTTGTTATTATTATTATTATTATTATTATTTTCTTCTTTATATTATTTTTTCTTTATTTTTTTCTTTTCCTTCTTTTCAGAACTCTACTTTTTTCTTCTTCATATTATTATTATTATTATTATTATTAGATGTTTTGGAATATTCGTTTTAATATTAACGCAAACATAGCAATAAAATGAGAAAAACGACTATAAAATTGTCAGTAATTTTCCTTTGTTACATCGTTAAAGACATTTAGATTGACCAATTTAAAGAAATACTACAATAACAATCACAAATCTTTACGAGACGTCAAAAATGACAGAGAGTATTATCACACACACACACACACACACACACACACACACACACACACACACACACACACACACATATATATATATATATATATATATATATATATATATATATATATATTTCTTCTGGAAATAGTTTTTTTCTGCAATCTAAGTTTTAATCTTTCAATATCTTCAGACGATTTATAAAAATTGATTTTTTCGTTTTCCAAACGTGCGAACAGAATTTTTTACAAACGTACAAATGCAATATGAATCTCCATATATGAAAACAAACACAAACTTATGTAATCCGTAAACACAAGAACTAACCATCCAACCAGCATAAAAAATACATACATAAAGAAATAGAACGCAGGCTATCAAAAATATTTCAAACAAAGTAATCTTTGAAGAAAAAAGAAAGATTATTATATCACCTTAAAGGAATCATTGTAGAAGAAGAACTTAAAATAGAAACTTCAGCCAAACAAAGTAAAACAATAATAGAAATCGAAGCATTATTTGGTTCAACCCACCGTTTAACAAATCAAAAGTAGAGCATTTTTTAAATTAATCAATGAACTCTTTTCAAACAAATCAGAGTTAAACAAAACTCTCAAATAGACACTAATCAAATTAACTTACAGCTTTGATCACATAAAACATAAAACACCAGCAACCTAAATAATAACATAGAAAATAACATCACTAACAAGGAATTTAATTGTAGGGAAAAAGACACGACTTCACTTAACCGACTTTGTAAAACAGAAGGATTTATTTACAAAGCAGTGGTACATGACATAGCTGGACAAGGAAAAATATTTGGTTTCTTCTAAAGGCATTTAAATAAAATTGAACAATTATAAATGTACATTTAATGTACAAACCCTCTAATATTATAGCAGACTAGCTAGCAACGTGTGGAAATTGAAATTGAAAAATGGGAAAGACCGTGACATAAAATGGAGTATAGTAAAAATAGCTAAACAATGAAACGATGGCGATGTAAGGAGAGAGTGCCAAGAAAAGAAGTTAGCCATATTATTGTTCTCAGAACAAGAATCATTTACTAAATGATGGATCAGAAGTTATTTTCAGATGTAATCTCACCTGTAAATACGTTGTAATAAGAAAATTACAATATTATGCTCTTTGTAGTGAACACTCTTTATAAAAGTAAATACATAAACAGTTCTTTCATTCTTTATATATATATATATATATATATATATATATATATATGCGGATGATTATATGCATATATATATATATATATATATATATATCTGCGGATGATTATATATATATATATATATAATATATATGTTAGAAATTATAACATGAATATATGACTACGAAAGTAGCTATTTTGTTTCGACACTTCTTGTGTGTTGTCAGGTGATAAGGTTTATTTCAAGTTGAAATTTTAATAGGTCACAAATAAGTAAAACCCCTTTAATCAGGGAGGGATTGTTATATGTACAATGTCAACCAATCAAAATAAAGCGACTTCTAATTTAGAAAATATGTGAGCAGACTTAAAAATAATTTTGGGGGGCATTAGTATTAATATTTGATTAAATTGAGATCAGCATTATTAATTGACTATTACATCTTCTTTATTATTATTGCGATATTTTAAAAAAATTCTAGGTTTAACAATTTATTTGATTTAGAAAGTTATTCAAATATTAAACGATAAGAAGTAACTCACACATAAATAAGCCAACAAACATCCACACATGGAAAAATAAACGAGTGTATACACATACACTGGCAAACAGACATATATACAGATTGATATACGCACGCATATAAACATGCACAGATTTCAAAATTTTCTTTTTATCGACTTGTCAATTTGTCTGTTAAATTTTAAAGCTATATTGGACTCAGACTGAATTGCACAATATCGGATACAGTCAGAGTGAATTCGTAACATGTAGAACCGACTTCCAAGATGTTTCCGATCAGTACAGTCTTAATCTGTTCAAGATTAATCTCTATCTTCGCCACTTACTCGTATAAACTGTGTTTCTTAATTTGTAACCCCTACCTTGAGTGGCTCTCGTGTCTTGTAAAGAGTAAACATAATTCTCAACAAAATGTCTATTTTTATGTGGTACTGGCAGGGTGAAACGTACCCGCTAACTAAGGAATAATTAGCATCATATCATTATTAATATTGATTATAGTAGGAATATTAATGTGTGAAAAGCCAGTATATCAACGTTTACATATGGGGAACAAATATACGAAGCCTAATCTAACCTTCATGACACCCTGCTTTATAAAGGTATACCAGGAACATGATTCACTGATTTTATGACAAGTAATCGTGAAATCTTGGTTCAATTAGGAATGGTCAGGTGTGCAAACTTTGTCTACCCACACGATGTTTGATCGAATGTCTTTTGAAGCATATAAATAGCATTGTCATTATTCGTCTTGACACCTTCATATTTCAAATTAAACTAAAAATGAAAAATAAACTCTGCATAAGCGCTCCTACACAATCTGTGATGTCATAAAACCAAATGATATAATGAGGTAAAGTGTGAAATATTTACGGTAATCCAGCTTAATTCAAGGAAACGAATCAAGTAAATATTAATGCGTCTAATCATTTATGTTCAGAAATTATACAAGCCAGTTCGAGAGTACATTTAGGACATATTCTTCTTCTTCTTCTTCTTCTTCTTATTATTATTATTATTATTATTATTATTATTATTATTTCCTTGGGTTTCTGTTGTATAAACATTTTCTTCCGGGTCCGAACCAGAGACCTAAGACAGAAAATAACTACATAACATTTTCCACTGATCATCGTATAAAAATTATAACCCTGTATAACCCTAACTTAAAAGATCTTACAGATATAAATTTCCTTATAAATTGTAAGTTGTGTTTGTAAGTGTAATCTTTTGCATTTCTGTAAGACATTGGCAACCAGGAATAATTTGGGTAAGTCTATCGGATTCTTTTCCAATCAATGCGAGAGCTCCATTTGCAACTGAAATAACTGATGTTCACATGAACCACATTTTTGAGATTCCGATTTCAAGATCTCAATATGTTCATAGTGTTTGTATATCTTCAAAGGTATATTACAATCTGTAGGGATTGCCATGTTACTAAGAAAGCATATTGTGCTGATGGCGCATTTGATCAGGATGTCTGAGTGATTAGCTTTCATTGTTTTGTCTCTGTCATTTGCAAATTGCCATAAAATTGCTACAGGTCTGATCTCCACTTGGATGATGTTCATCTTAATTTCATACACTTCATTCAATCAGTTAAGTGTCATACGTGATACACGCTTCGACGATCATGTCTCGAAAAAGACATGACTGACTGCGCAAAAGATTATCCAGCAGTAAGTTGCCATTACTTTCTGCGGTAGACTGGTTGCCAGAAAAGGCTATAAAATCTGTCCTGTTATGTAACCGAAAACTGGAAGGAAGAGACGGATTAATATCTTTCTCAAGGGTATTTGCGCATAAGTAAATGCAAGGAATTGAACTGGAAATCGAACGTAGCTCCCCGATTTCTCGTTCCATGCCGATATCCACTGCACTTCAGCGCACATAAGTTACTTTCCAATAAAAGTTGTATATATTTAAGTGCAGATATTGTTCCACTTCATCACCAGAATTTCCTTCGCACACATCATGTAAAATTTTTAGTCCAACTCACATTCTCATACAAATTCATTCTTCTGTACACTACCAAAATGAACGTTGTTCATGAACACTCAGTATTGAACAATTCTTTTAGCAATAATATTCATCACACGAATGCCACGAGACATAATGTCTGACAATTGCACTCCGTATCAAAGACCACTTTCAGTAAAACCAGGTCAAACAATTTCTGCGACGACATAACTCCTTACATCTGGCCATCTGAACCCCAAGGCTGCAATCACCATTATTTATTTGTGTTGGGCGCAGTTGAGTGAGAGACCAAAACACTTCTTGTTACACCAAAAATGAACTGAAGGCAATGATTTCGGCAGTATTCACCAAATTGAACAAGATCACCCTTAATAAATGTAGATTTCAAAGTCGTCAGCAGGATATGGGTGAAGTCAACAGCGATTCTATTCGATAAATTCATTTTTTGCGGATTACAATTTATTTTTGTGTAGTTTTAGTAATTTTATATCTTAAAATGAGTCGACAGTGGTATTTTCATTTTTGTGTAAATTAGACGTCAATTTATTCATCGCACACTGTGTAAATATATATATATATGTGTGTGTGTGTGTGTGTGTGTGTGTGTGTGTGTGTGTGTGTGTGTGTGTGCGTGCGTGCGTTCCGGGTGTGGGACCACACAAAATAATGAACAGCACAGACATTTGAGATAGTATAATTGGTTATATTAAACGTAAAGTTACAACTGGAACGCATTCATATATATATATATATATATATATATATATATATGTGTGTGTGTGTGTGTGTGTGAGAGAGAGAGAGAGAGAGAGAGAGAGAGAGAGAGAGAGAGTGAGTGTATGTGTGTGAGTGTGTATGTGTGTGTGTATGTGTGTATTGAAAGAAAATTATATTGAGAATGCGATAGATAGATAGATAGATAGATAGATAGATAATCATCTCCGTGTGCATATATCTATCCCTGTGCACTGATGACTGAAGTTTAATTATTAGCTTGCTCCTTCATTCTTATGCAAGAATTTATATTATATTAATCAGTTTTATAAAATCAAAATTTTTGAACGTATATTCAATGTCTTTGGAACATAATTATTCATATTTAGTTTTTAGGCAATACAATTCTCAATTAAATCATCTCCTCGAGATCCGACATCTTGGCAAGGCCTCTCACTAATCTAACTCTTTAAAATCAGAATATATCCTCTGCTGCTTCGTGAAAGAATCAATTGGACAAGGTAATTCATTGACATATCAATCTCTGGTAAGAAAATCGAAGTTAACTTCGAGAGTTTAACTTTTGCAGGCTAATAATCTGTGGTATCTCCCCTTTTCTATAATAATGGACTCGACCTAACTATACACATACTCCTGAGATTCGTCAGAACCATAGAGATACGTTGCAGTCATCGTAGAGATCCGTAAGTTACTGAGAGATACCGAAGAGTAAAACGAATACCGCGTCATAGTCATAGTAGCTCTTTGCTCCACTCAGCCATAATAGTATTACACGGATATACTAATTCCAGCGCGGTTTTACTTCATAGACTTGTTTATATGTTCCTTACTAACTGTATTCCTGGATTACTAACTTACGTCCCAGTTGTATCTTTACGTTTAATATAACGTATTTTTCTATCGCAAATACCTGTTTTGTTGTTCATTATTTTGTGTGGTTCGTCACCCGGAATCCACAACAATTTTGCGACGAAGATGCAAACTCACGTATACCTGCACAACAACTTTACGTCGAAGATTCGAACACGGGTCGCCGCAACTTGATAACCTGCAATTGTGGTGCTGTGGATATCGACTAAAAACAAGAAAACTGCAAGCCGAGGTCGAGTTGATTTCGTTTCATTCACTTACGCCCAAATATCCTTGGTAAAATGTTTAATCCGTCTTTTCAATTCAGCTATGGGTTAAATAACAATTCAGATTGTGTTTTATAGTCTAATTGACTATTAGTTTCACTTTAGAACAAAAATTAAAATATGTTTTTAGAAAGATTTAATACAAATTAATGCTAGATACTGCATATATTATATTCTAAGTTCAACAAAGCATTAGTTTAACTATATTATTACGAAGTTATTCAAATAGGAAACTGTGAAGGGAGATAGATACACATATATACAAATATATAGATATCCACACATGGACAAACAGACACATATGCACTCATACAACCATATACTCTTATGTACATATACATACTCATATAAGAACGAACACATACACACTCATACATCCATATATTCTTATATACATATACATACACATATACATACGCACACACACACACACACACACACACACATATATATATATATATATATATATATATATATATATATATTTTAATTCAGATACTTCAATCCAAGGGAAAAAAGCAGGAAGGTAAATTCCAAAAAACCGGATCCTAATTAATATTAAAAATTTATTTTAATATTAAAAAATGGCCATTCAACATCTTTGAATTAATCCTTTTTTAATATATATATATATATAAATTTTTAACTTTGTGTCAAAGTATCCGGTAGATTCAGAGCCAGGTTGAGAAACGTCTATAAACGCTACATATTGGATACATCTAAGATTAATTCGTAAGATAACACTGGCATGAGAAATTTCAATTAAGGTCAAGACTGTAATGTGATAGATACCGACTTGTCAGCTAGGCTACAGTCGCTTCCTCACCGGCGTGACGTGGCTTCCTTGTGCCTCTTCTTTAAATACTTTTACGGCGTCTGCTCCAATGAACTTAGATCACTGGTGCCTCCTAGGTATGAATTTATACGAGCTACTAGATTAAGATCTTGGTCCCACCATTTTACAGTGAAACCAATAAAATGTAACTGCAAATTCTACTCTAATAGCTTCTTTTATAGCACCTCCCGCCTGTGGAATTCCCTTCCATATACTTGCTTCCCAGACAGCTACAATCTCCAGGAATTTAATTGTAAGGTCAATAGATATCTCCTATCTCACTAACTCGCATTCATTCTCTCAATCTCTTTTTCATTTACTTCACTCCTATCCTCGGTATTCTCATCCCTCTATTACCCTCCTCCTGACATTTCCCATAACTAACACCACTTTCTCTTCACTTTGCCCTATGTAACCTTCTGCGCAACAGTGGCAGTAGAATGCCTTGCTTGGGGTGAGATGATTTTTTTTTAAAAAATTAAAAAAGACAAACAGTCATATTCCAGTTCGTAAACAAATAAATACAATTTAATGTATACGCACGCAAATTCAAAAGCAGAATAGCAAATATGTAAGCGACTTAAAAATCCACAAAACATCATATACAGAATAAAGGCACATACATGGATATGCGTTGTGGCGCAGTGGATATCGGCTGGGAACGAGAAATCGGAGAACCGATTTCGAATTCCAGTTGAATTCCTTGCATTCACTTACGCGCAAATACCCTTGGGAAAGGTATTAATCCGTCTATTCCCTCCAGTTATGGGTTAAATAATAGGACAGATTGGGTTCTATAGCCTTGGTCGACAACCAGTCTACCGCAGAAAGCAATGACAACCTACTGCGGGATAATCTTCTGCCCAGTCAGTCATGTCTCTTTCGAGACATGATCGCCCAAGCGTGTATTGCGCATCGCACTTAACTGACTGACTGACAAGGATATACTCATAGCCAACTATATGTATAAATAGACACAAATAGACACAGCCCATATTAAAATCGAACTTATATCGTATTTGTTAATTTTTTGTGTGACTGACGGAATATTTTCAAAATGCGCTGAGGTTTCGTCGTTATATATATCACTTGTTAATCCAAAGAAATAATTTAGGCATTAAAACAATTGTGAATTATACTATAATCATTGCAGAATGTTCATGTTTGATTGCAATAAATAGGTAAATAAATAAATAAATAAATAATAATAATAATAATGATGATGATGATGATGATGAAGATAATAATAATAATAATAATAATAATAATAATAATAAACAAAATTCAAAAATAAAATTGTTGTAAACTTACCAGTAAAAGCTCCTGTGAAGTAATTAACGTGATTCGAGTATATTCAAATTTCAGCTTACCTGAAAAAAGAAAAGAACAATAAAAACTCATGAAAATCGAACGTGAGAAACATCAAAGCGACATTAACTAATTTTTCTTTCAACCAATTTAATGAACAATTTTTATTTTAATATTCTTCGTTTGATGTTTTGCACCTGAAATGTGCGCTTTATTTTACTTCACAAAAGAGATTTAGTTGTTATTCCTTCTTGCATAATTTTCTTACCGGATAATTTACGATTTTTTTTCTTTTTGTTACTTTAGAAAATAATTTAATATCTTAGAACGTCATTCAGATTTTTTTAGACGTTTTATATTAGATTAAATATATTTTATTGTAGGAAGAAACTGTTTGCTTACATTGAACATGAAATATTGAAGCTTTTGTTTAGATTATGCAAGGAAGATTAACACGAAGGCGAATTGTATCTTTGTGGTGCAATATATTAAGAGCACAGAATGAGAAATCAGAAAGCTGTGTTCGAAAGTCTGTTGAATTTGTTCCACGAAAATACCCTTGGGAAAAAATTATAAATCCATCACTACTCCATCCAGTATTGGTTGAATAGCAGGAGAAATTGGATTCTATGCCCTTGGATGTCAACCAATTTATTGCAGAAATAAAAGATACATGATCGTCTAAGCTTATAACACGTATAGCCCTTAATGCACTGCTGGAAATAAAAATATAAAATATCTGGATCACATTTAAAAGACATTTTTTATGTATGACATCGAGGTTTGTTTTAAGAAGAATTTAGTTTTCTAAATTTGCGTTGTGGTGTAGATATTGGCTCGGTACGTGAAATCGGGGAGCCGAGTTCGAATTCCAGTTGAATTCCTTTGTTGAATTCCAAATACCCTTAGGAAAGGTTTAATCGGTCTCTTCCCTCCAATTATTGAATAAATAACAGAAAAGATTGGTTTCTGTAGCCTTGGCTCACAACCAGTCTACAGCAGAACGTACTGCGGGATAATATTCAGTCCAATCAGTCATGTCTCGAAAGAGACATAAACGCCCAAGCCTTTATCACGTATGCCATTTAACTGACTGCATGACGTAGTTTTCTAAGTTAATTTTATTGAATGACATTGTCAAAGTCACAGACTGTCCTACCTCGTTTCATCTGCTCAATATGGTCACCCAGTGTACAAGATAATGCTTAAATGTAATAGATCATTAATTTCTTTTTCCTCGATTTTGAATGTCTTAATTTTCTAATCGAGCAATAAATTTCGTATTGACGTGTTTGGGTAAATGTTTGGCGTTACATGATTTAGAAGAAATAAAGAAAAAACAATATTCATTAAAATCTACAACGAGCAGTATAATGGGAATAGACATGATCGTTTACGTCCTACGAGTGAGTTACGGCACAGAAAGAAGTAATACAAAACTTAGACTGTTGATACTAAGTAAAATTTCACTATAAATAGTGAATATTTGTAAAAACATTATTTCATCAATAAATGTAAACAAATATATTTTTGTTACGGAAAGTCACAAACATTAACGAAATGGTTTTAACAAACGATTTTATTTATTTATTTTATTGAACGTTATTTTTAATCGATACTCGTATTTGAGTAGTTATTCTGTTGTTAATGAATACGGTATAACAATTTCTACCGACCTGATTATTTACATAAAATTTTCTTATGAAAATGTCTGTAGAGGTAGCAGGATTCAAACCTGCTACCTCTAACAACATAGGGGAAGCCACCAATTGATTTGACGCGTCTTAGACCGATCGACCACAAGTATTTTCGAAGTCTGATCGAAGTCGAATCAAGCCTTATAAAAAAAATCTCATTTATATATCGTTTTAGTAGGAAACATGAAAATAATTCATTTTTTTAATGAATATTTACTCTGAACTTCATTTTGTGTAACTTTTCTTTTATTTCCAGTAATTATCAGAAATATAAGAACTCCCCACACTTCATTCAGGTAACACTGGAAAAAATCAAATCCTTTTCCAATGTGCACAATGTATTCAGTTTCAAAAGATTCCAAATGACAACAAATTTTCAAGAAATGTAATATTCATAGTCCAAGAAAAAGGGTCGATGTCATTATTGTCGCTCAAAAGACTCTATGGAAAGACCCAGCTCTTTATACTCTCAGAAACCTCTCTGACATTTAAATCAAATGTATTCCGTGCATATATATATATATATATATATATATATATATATATATATATATATAGCCAAGGTCACGAAGGCCTTTTTGTTACGTGAAACTTAGGCGCTAAAAGAATCAAGTATGGCGCCAAGATGTTTCATGTTTCTGTCAGTTGGGGGCAAAGACTTAATGTCAGGAGGGTTGAGCCTTATAATGGTCAGGGAAATAATTGTTGTTGATTTTTTCTTTTTTCTTTACAAAATGTTAATAATGACCTTTAGTTTTGAAAAGAAAATGCCGTGCTTCAAAATTAATTCAAAGAGAATAAGAGTTCTTTGTGAATAAACGTTCTGCCTAATTTACTTTTGTGGAAACCAGTGATATTTAGATAATACCAGCGGTTCATCCATTATTCCAGTCTCAATATTAATTTAAAATGCGCGCACGCGCGCGCACACACACACACACACACACACACACACACACACACGCACGCACAAACACACACACACACACACGCACGCGCACACACACATAGGCACATATATAATGTTTAAATTTTCGTATATTTTGAAGGAAGAGTGCTCAATATCGGTAATTGAATATTTAGATTTCAAGATTCATAGTTTCATATTCTCATTTAAAGAATCAATCAGAAAATGTCTTCAAAACTAAAACCATTACTCCTATATACCATATTTATGTGTTTCCACTCATTTTCCAATACATAAATTTAAATTTAATTTATTTTATTTTTTAAAATAAAAATGTTTACTTGAAGTTTTAGGTTTAGCTTTAAATGAAAGCTAAAAAATTAAAATTTACTAATTTCAGTAAGCAAAATACTCCGGTGTTCAAATCAAAATTATATTGATTGGAATCTAAAATTTTTTGGATTAAAAAAAAAAATTATCGGACATTTTTGATCGATTGACACTTTTTGTAAACAGAAACAAATTCTCTGTTTAAAAAAAATGTTGCAAATATAAAATATATACATCGCTGACACGTTATTTCATTCCACTTAGCAAATTTAAACAAACCTTAATCTAATTTAAAACAATTATTACATGCTTACTTCATGAAATGCACTACAAGAGCGTTTCTTAATTACGGCAGCCTTGTTATCAGGATTATAATAACGTTATCAGAGGTGAAAATTGACATGACAGACGGAAGTCGTCAGTATTTCTGAAATTTCGTATTTCCTAGATTGCTTAATCTGAAAATGCAGGTAATCCTCCACATAAGCAGTGTATCATAATTCGACGTCACTAAATAGCGTAAAATAACCAGAATCGTCTTTGAATGTTATCATAAATATAATCATGACAAAAATCTATGCGTTAGTAGTGAGCTGCGTTTAGAAAATTGCTTCTTAGTTTTAGCACCAGATTGGCGAGCTGGGATTCTGAAAGAGATAATTGTCCAGTATATTCAGCTTGGAAGCTATATTGTTTCAGATGACGGTGCTCTTTATGCTGAACTCGAGAAAATCTGTAGAATACCTCTGGCGTCAGCGCCACCAGTACAGTCTTATTTTTTCATCATTTACTTGCTGCGTAATCCACCATTTCCGTTGTGATCATGTTTAATTTCAATAAACGTTTATATCATGACCTTACTGATATTACACCGTTCAAGGAATAGCATCTTATTTGATGACGCTTAAATAAAAAAAATACGATGTAAAATAGGAGAAAGTAATTTTAACCTACCTTCTATATCGCTTGCATGCAGGACCCACCATTTTCTATTCAATTTAAGCTTATGCGTGGATCTAGTGCTCCTAAAACGCTAATTCTTATGCGTGATGAAAAACCTGAATTTAAAGTGATTCACACGAATCAGAAGACAGAAGGATCTATAAAACTCGACCTGGGCTAGGTGCGGTTATCAACTTCGGAATAACCTAAATATATTATTTAGTTTCAGTCAAGATAATAAACGGAAGAGACAAAGAAATTATAGAGAAAAATGGAAACTAAAACAAAAGAAAAAGAGAAAAGAAAAAAATTAAAATACTATTAAATCAAAATAATTGTAACAATAAAAGCATCTAAACAAATTAAGAAAATAGCAAAGATAAAACTAAAAAAATTAATATAATGCATCATTTAATTAAAATATTTAAAATGACAGTTAATTAACAAAATCTAAATATAAAAAATATACAAACGCGGAAAGTATATAAAAACCAATACCAAACAGATTCACATTAAGTTAACCCATAATTAAATAAGATAAATAAATTAAAATGATTTAATGTCATTTGATTAAAACACACATAGACATTAAAACTGAGATAAATACACTCATTTACAACGCTGAAATAAAATATTAAAATAAAACTATACTGTTGTATGTTTATCGTGATATACACCAGTGAATCAGAAACATCATTTAAGAGCCATGGCCCTTCAGGACGAAAATAATCAGGAAACTACAGAAATTTCTATCCTTTTGTAGCTCTCAATTAGTTCTGTTTTTTCACTATCGTTCATAACCCCTGTTCTTTTATCTACTGACACAGGCTTGTTATCTAGATTATTCAATGCTTCATTTTCAACATTTTGCTTTCTATATATCCTACGCTTCGTAGTTCTAAGCACGTCTTGCTTTTTGTGTCTCTATACTAATCCCTTGTCTGCCAATCAAATACGTTCCTTAGGTAGGGTATGCTCGACTTTATCCTAGCCTTTTTATTATTTACTGCAAGTAAAACAGGTAACTGTATCTTTCGGCTTCGGAAAATAAATGTACTTTTTGCTTCAAGCCTTTTCTTCATTTATGAGATTGTCTAGCAGTCATTGCTTTATTTAAAGACCAATATTACATATGTCAATTCACGTTATCTCTATTTCTACTGTCTTGCGTATGACGATACACCCGGCATCAAGGCCTCTGATCGGGAAAATTTGAGGTGATTGTTACCATCTCTTAATCGTTGTTTGTTCCAGAGCAATCCTGATCCATGATAGTAACCTCTGTTAGGATTCCAGCTTTTTTTTATAATCGTGTCGCCCCAAGCAAGGCATTTTACTGCCACTGTTTTGCAGGGGTTACAAAAGAGGAATGTTATGAGGAGTGAGAGGTTGCAGGGGGGTGTCAGAAAGAGAGTAGGAGAAGGAAGAGAATACTGATTAGAGTGGGGTGGACGAAGAAAAAGCAAGAGAAAAAGGATGTAAGTTAGTGAAACAAGAGATGACTTTTGACTTTACATTTAAATTCTTGGAGATTGTAACTGTCGGGAAAGCAAGTATGCAAAGGAGAATTCCTCAGGCGAGAAGTGTGAGAAAAGAAGCTGATGGAGTAGAATTTGCGTTTACAATGTAACGGTTTCACTGTAAAAGGGTGAGACCAAGTTGCTAATCTTGTGGCTAGAGGAAATTCATAGATAGGAGGTACCAGAGTGCTAAGTTCATCGGAGCAGAGGCCGTGAAAGTATTTGTAGAAGAGACTCAGGGAAGCCACACTGCGTCGGTGAGAAAGCAATTGTATCCTGGATGCCATGTCAGGATCGATCACATTACAGATTCTCCGTTGGATTCGGTCGAGGACACCTAAGTGAATAGCAGGAGCACCCGACCAGATATGGCAGCAATACTCAATGTACGGGCGGATGAAAGACTCCTATAAGTGCTGGATTTTTTCGGACGGAAAAAAAACTTCCTGGCCCTACACAGAGAACCGACTTTCTTAGCAGCAATTTTAGCTATGGTTTCTTTATAGTTATTCCACATTGAAGTCTGATGTAAGTGTTAATCCGAGGAGACGCAGTGTTTTACTATCATGGAGAGAAGCCTGATCCATGTTAATGAGCAGGAGGAACGATTGTCTGTGGTGGTTATTAGATAGCAGCTTCGTTTTAGAAGCATTAAAATTTACGAGCCATTTCTTACCCCAGTCCACCATGGATTGGAGGTCCATTTTAAGCTCGGCAGCGAGGTTTGCTTTTTCAACATCGGTACATTTTTGATCGGGACGAGAGTAAACCGTACTGTCGTCAGCTTATATGCCCACCTGGGATCTGATTACATCAAGGAGATCGTTAATATAGATAAGAAATAGAAAAGGAAAAGGACAAATAATGAAACACTAAACAATAACAAAACATAATGAAAGCATAAAATGCATTTTATATTAAAATGTCTAGCAATAGACTTACCAACAATACATTTGATATCAAAATAACCAATGATACATTTTATATGTTGAAGACAAAAAATTATATTAAAAATATATTTAGTGGAAGTTATAAAATTTTGTTAAAAATATTTAGATTTCGGCAATAAATTACCCCTAGGGGTTGATATACCACAAAATTTCTTTTAAAAATCCACAAAACTATCAACATGAAGTAATTCTTTCATGACATCAATCCATATTATATCCGAAAATCTTTTATAGAAATCAAACTGCATTCCAAAATATGCTTCAACAAACTACAACATAAAACTATAACTGCCTTCAGTTATCATGAATCCAAAACATGTATATGCACACAAGCTGAGTATCACCTACCACATATTCAATTGTGAAAACAGAATAACATATATTTTTATGACTTTAAATGTCACCAAAAAAAAAATATATATTTCGACATTAAATGAATCATCAGGTGTTGATAAGCCGTTAAAAATTAATCAATCTTTGTTTTTTCCAAAATTATACTGTCTCTTAATACTTTGCTTAGCATATAGAAAATATCTCATTCAGTTTTTGAATTTCTGTGACGGATCTTTTGCTCTCTGTTAAAATAATTCCATAATTTACAAAATAATTCACTTTTGGTGTCATTAATAGTTTGTTTCTTGAAATGTTCATAAAGATTGCATAATGTTTCTTTATAAGGAAACATATAATATTACCATCAAACATCTAATATTACCATCAACAAAGATTTTTTTCATAATAGTAATGATAATAATAATCTTAAGATAATATTATTTCGATCCAAAATAAAATTGTAATTATTCAAATTATTAGATCATTGTTACCATGCGAACCATTTATACAGAGATTTGGCTTAGATATGGCAAAAAAAATAACGAATATATTAGGGCACACAATGAAGATCAGATTCACTGTTCAGTCGGAGTTGGTTCAGCAAAACAAACTTGCTAATCATCACACCATGATGAAACTGACCTTACAGGGAATTTTATAAGCGTAACTCACGTCTATCACAGCACCGAAAGTATGGAGCACTCATAAACATCGAAATTACTATTTCCCCATAATTAATTTAACAGGAGAGGCCTGCTATTTATTACACCACGTCGAGTGTCCTTTTCTAAACTTATAGATGTAGCAAAAAGTTTGCATATATGGGCGCCCAGTGAGTATATATATATATATATATATATAATTCCAAGTGAAGAGAACTCAAGGTTTTCTTTATCTGAGTACTCTAGCATTTATTTTATTATAGACAGTGCTCATTGATACATAACTATATATATATATATATATATATATATATATATATATATGTGTGTGTGTGTGTGTGTGTAGTGCAGCAAGGTAGCAGTTAATTTTTCAAACATATATTGTTAGATATAACAGACAAGTCTTGTCTATTATATTTTATCATGAGTCGTTCTAAGTAACATATTTTGGCATTAACTTCAGATGAAAATAAACACAAAGATTGTCCAACATTTGGATATATTTTTATTATGCTGGGTCTAAGCTTTTGGTATACATGAGCAGTCGTCAGAGAGGTTACAGGGATGTTAACATAAAGTCATCCAACAACAAAGGTGAAGTTATCTTGTGTTGACAGAAAACATTGCGTTGCAACGATAACAGTCACCGTATAGCAAACGCAGGTTGTAAATTTGTAATGCGGTTCTTTGATGTCACACCGCGCAAGAGACCAAAATGATAACAAAACAATAAGCTAAATTGTAATGTAATGTGTTGTGACTATATTGAAATGTAGATGGCCTCCAGTATATATATACATAATTTATATATATATATATATATAATATTCCCTTTGCAATATCAACCGAACTTACGCAACACCGATTTACTCAAATAAATTAATTAAATTAAATATTTATTAAAAACAATTAAAAAAATTACAATCTCAACTTCAATAATAATAATAATAATAATAATAATAATAATAATAATAATAATAATAATAATAATAATAAATAATAAATTTGAAAAACTGTCAAAATATAAAGACCTGGAAATTGAAATAGGAAAAATGTGGAAATTGAAAACAAGAGTTGTGCCAGTGATAGTAGGTGCACTTGGAATGATAAAAAATGGAACAAAACAACACATTGAAAGAATCCCTGGAAACCCCAGCTTAAGAGACATACAAAAAATTGTCTTATTAAGTACAGCCCACACACTAAGGAAAACTTTATCTATGTAATGCTGGAGTTGATAGGGAAGATAGAAAAACATGAAATGGAGCCATAACAACACGCCACTACCTGCCTTAGGTCTCCCCGCAGACTTGGTTGGTAGTGAGACAAAAGCAGAAATCGAAATATGATGAAAAATGACATAATAATAATAATAAATCACATGCAAGATCTAAACTGCAGAAAATAAGTGTAGTTTACGAATGTATATGTCCTTTGATAAACTTCATCGACACAATCCAAATTGGTAAACAATTTTATTGGACACAACAGCTCAGCATTGACAATAAGAATGTCATTGCACCGTTCTTACAACAGTTTCATGCAATTTAATGTAAACACGCATCAAGATCTACCTTGACCAATCCGTGGCAGGCTTGTTGACAATGCATAAATAATAGCATCATCCACATGTAAAAGAAGATTAAAACTATAATATTAATTACAAATGGCAGCGTTACTAATAAAAAAAAAGAAATTCTACACTTAATAACATCAATTACGAACACGGTAAGAATTTGCTTACAGTGTTAGGAACTTAATATACACGTGAGTCTATATACATAAACTTATGTATTTACAATAAAACAAGAATTAAGTCTTCATAATGAAAGAATGTACAGCCGAAAGCGGTCGGAAATGCAAAACTTTTAGTCATGTTTATACCATTTGAGTTCTGAAAAGAAAAAAATCATAATAACACCAATGAAAAATTATATGCAAAAAATTACTGACAATATCTTGTATGTTAATTTCAATGAAACCTGCATATATACATATATATTAAGTCAACACAAGATAAAATTGCCGCTGATGGTGGATGTTTTTATGTTAACGTCCTTGTAATCTCTCTGAAGATGGCTAATCTTAGCCGAAAGTTTAGAACCAACTTAATATAAAATTTTTCCAAATGTTGGAGAATTTTTGTCTTTATATTCACCTGAAATTAAAGTCAAAATACAATGTTCAGAACGGCGTATCATTAAACATAATAGGCATTCATTGTCTCTTATATTTAACAGTATATGTTTAGAAAATTATCTGGTGCTATAAGTGTTATTAGGCTCAACAGACTCTTTCAATTTGATTTCAATTTTCAAATATTATGTTATATATTGGTAAGAAAATTATGGATAAACTGCCTATAGTTTATGATTGTTCTATTGTTATTTTTGAGATACATAACCTGTCTCAGGTATTACCAAGAACGATGTGTTGTTAGTTTGACAGAAAGTGCTCCGTTGACCATTCAGCTATTCTATCGAGAGTTGATGGTTTTAAAAGAATTCAATTTCAAGTCATATATAATGATTTTCTTTGCAAGTAATTTATTTCACATACTATTTAAGGTACATCCTCATCTAATATTAATGATTAATAAATAGGCAAAATTTAACACCTGCATTGCCTTCCTTTATTTTCCTAAAAGCATTAGATTAGCTTCAAAAACTAGCCATATATATATATATATATATATATATATATATATAGGCTAGTTTTTGAAGGCAATCACAATGCTTTTAGGAAAATAAAGGAAGGCAATGTAGGTGTTAAATTTTGCCTATTTATTAATCATTAATATTAGATGAGGATGTACCTTAAATAGTATGTGAAATAAATTACTTGCAAAGAAAATCATTATATATGACTTGAAATTGAATTCTTTTAAAACCATCAACTCTCGATATATATATATATATATATATATATATATATATATATATATTCTAAACATATACTTTTAAATATAAGAGACAATAAATATATATTATGTTTAATCATGAGCCGTTCTAAACATCGTATTTTGGCTTTAATTTCAGGTGAAAATAAAAACAAAAATTCTCCATCAATTCGATAATTTTTTACTGAATTGGTTCTAAGCTTTCGGCTTATCCAAATGTTGGACAATTTTTGTCTTTATATTCACCTGAAATTAAAGTCAAAATACAATGTTCAGAACGGCGCATCATTAAACATAATAGGCATTCATTGTCTCTTATATTTAACAGTATATGTTTAGAAATACATATATATATATATATATATATATTCATCAATACACACACATATGTATGTAAGTACGCACTCACACATGAAATAATAACAAAATTCATATCCGTAACGATGGATATGAATTTTGAATGATGGGAAGATGTCTCCAATTATTGCTCATGCTTGTAACGCGACTTACACCAACGGCTGGAACGAAGAACGTTGAAACGAAAGCGTACCACCGTTGAGAAGCGTGCTCGGTAGAAACAGCAAAATTGTGGGGAGAGCATCATCACATGCACTCATTTTAATCGAGACTGTCACCCACGTATGGGCCTGCACATGACAGATGCTGCACGCCGCCAACAACAGTTGAGGCATATCTCTTTGAGTGCACATTCAACAGCTGCAACACATCCCTACATACATACCTGTGTTCATGCGTATATATATATATATATATATATATATATATTGTGTTTTTGTTATTACAGTTGTCTGTAAATGCATATCACTACACAAAAATTTTCAGGTTTTAGAACAATTCTGTTCTTCTTCAGGTGATGTTAAAATAAATAGTGAAAACTATTTATTTTTAAAATATAAGATGAATTCATGGTTATTTAGATGTCTAGATTAAAGCCATCCTGCACACTTTTATAACCCAAATATTAAATCTCAATGGTTACATAATTCGCTTTTTTGATTGAACAATATTGACATACCTAATTTTCTAAATAACCATGAATTCATCTTATATTTTAAAAATAAATCACTTCGCCCATTTATTTTAAGATATCACCTGAAGAACGGTATTGTTCTGAAACTTGAAAATTTTTGTGTAGTGATATTATGCTTTTATAAAGCATTGTAGTAACAAAATTACAATATTATCACTATTCTGTATCGAGCACTCGACATTGTTATATATATATATATATATATATATATATATATATATATATATATATATATATATGAGTGGGAGTGTGTATTTGCGCGCGCATGAATGGCCACACCACAGAGTGCTTAGAACATTCACTTTTCATGACCCTGTGTTGTATCTCGATTTTTCAGGAAGGTCACTTATTAATGCTCTCGTCCTAGAAAGGCGTGAAGTATTTTTGGAAAGTACCTGAAAACAATATTGCAGGGTGTGTCAAGCATTGTGAGTGAAACTGCATAAATAGAAGAGCTTGTGAGCTGTCGAAGTTTGAGCTAGCACGAAATTAGGAGTCATCGTGTCCGAGGGTTTGCGCGTAATGACTTGTTCACACGACTACCCCATCTAATTAGCCCTTTACTCGAAAGTATGAGTTCCGCTCCGGTAGATTACAGTATAAAACGCAAAAGGTCTCTGAGAGTGTTGAACAAACGCTAATATGCCTGAGCAGGTGTCTGAAACAGGGATTTGCTTGTATTTCTAATAGACAGATACTCGTATATGAGAGGTCAGCCATTATGTTGTTATGTAAATATGAGTTTTATCTGTGTTTTTGCTAAAAACATTATAATGTTAATTTTTATCTATGTATAGAATGGCCGAGAACTTTTCAGCAGTCTTTATATATATATATATATATATATATATATATATATATGCCATAAATCATACATAATCCATACTAAAAAAATGTCGTCGATATAGAACCGCATCCATTCCTCGGCAAATATTGCATGGGACTTTCTCTATATATGCCAGGAGTCATTTGGCACGTTTATGACCAATGTATTTATGCTTCTATTGATTACTTGAGTGTGGACATTAATCCTTTAGCCGTCGCTGGGAAAGATACACTCCGGCCATAAACTCTTCTTCGTTCGGGACTCTCTATTATGCATTATAAACCACTTCATGTTGTGAATAAACGCCTCCTTGCCTGACGAACGCATTAAAAGCGTTTGCCTTAACAACGTAAATGTTACTCGATCCGCGGCTTTTGAACTGTAGAGTTGTTATCTTTGATGTGTTCATCACTCTTTATTCTCTCTTCTTATTCACGTGTGCGTTTACCCCTCGACAGTTGCGCCAGAGCCCTGGTTGTGACTTGAATATATCTCGTATCCGAGAAGAGATGTTGGATAATGTGAATTATGTTTCCAGGGGTGATTGGAAGGAATTAACAAGCGATCATAAGCAAATCAAGCGTGATGCAATGGTAAATTGGTCAACGATGTCATTCCGATACCAAAACGTAAAGGACCGGCTCTTATTATTGAAAAGGCTGTAATCTGGGATATATAACTTATCGGAAGCGGATTGCAACCCATGAAACACGCGACAGATCGAATGCTTATCATAAGAGGCAGATGGCGGGGAGAACTCTTTGAATGTTTATTTATTTCCGCAATGATTCTCAGTGTAATACATTCAACACTTTTAAGTGCTTTCTTCTGCGTTATAGCAAACGACTTGTCGAAGTCTTTAAGAAAGATTCTTAAAATCCATTTAACAGAGAGTGTTCTTACAATGATACAGATCCATTGTAAATTGGTTTGGGACATATGACGCTTTGATGACCTTATTACGTCCGGAGCTATTGTATTCGTACGCGTTTGTCTTTATGTTTAGTTCGTCTGTTCATAGTCAAGATATCTCATAACATGCTTGAAGGATTCGACAAAATTTTCAGGGATGATTGCCTCGTTACTGGCACGAACCGATTACCTTTTGGATTACATCCAGTACGGAATAAATTCTAGGGTTCATTTCCTTTCTTTTTTTAAATACTTTTTGTGCGTTTTACATGCCAAATGGTAAATTATCTTCTCAGGATTATGTCATTATGTTTTTTAACGCACTTTTTTTTTTTAGTAAAAAATAATATAAATTTAATATTTCTTATTTAAATGTAAAAAAAAAAAAAAAGAAAAGTGTGTTCAAATTCATTGCAGTTAGTCTCATCTTAAAAATCATCTCTTGCTAATCGCTCCCCGGCCTTTTTATCTGGGAGGAATATGACCAGAACTGACCAGCTATGAGAATCTTTGACTAGGTAAGACCAGTTTGGTACCCAGTTACCGCGTAAGCGGGGGCTGTGTAATACTTGAGCAATGACATGAGCGTACGCGCCCAGATTCCCCACGTTAAAAAACGACCTTGTGTCACATCTCTCTTAACTAGACATATATGTATTTTATTATAATAGATTAAAATTGAAAATAGATTAGAATAGAAAATAGTTTAAAAACATATTTAACAAAAGTGAAAAAGAAGAGGAAAAAATAAATAAATAAACGCTTTTTCTTTTATGAGGAAAATTGTCCTCCGGTAAATGTTTGACGCAGTGATTTAATGAGATAAGTTCAGCAGGTGGGTTTTCGATGACCCGGTCAAAGTCTGTCCTTTACTGTATCTTGAACACATTAAGCCTTTTCCGGCGGAAGCCTTATTAAGATAAAAATAAAGAGATAACTGAAATTTCAGATTTACAGTCTCCTGTGTTTGTCACCGGTCGTCTAAAGCATTTCCGGATTTCCGGATTTCCGGTCAATTTTGGATAAATTCAGGTAATTTTTCCGAGTTAAGTTAAGACGAGTTAAGTGAAAGGAGTCAGCCGGTCGCGAGCTTGAAGTAAGGATCTCCGTTCGTCTTGTTTCGTTCAGTTTGGATTTGTTGATCTCCATTAATTAGAGTTAGAGCTGTGTGTCACATTCGCCTGCCCCAACCAAAAAGGCTAACTCTAAACGAATAAAGCATCCTTTCAACTCATCCAAGTTGTGGAAGTTCGTTCCTTATAGTCAATCTTGTACCCCCAGCTGTTCGGCCGAAATTTTCTACAAACTCCCGGCAAAATCACAGCGTGGAGAACGGCCACCGGAGAAAATTGCTAGGACGGACCGTTGGGGTGTTACAGGGAGAAGGGTAAATATCATCGCTAAGATTATGTCAGTATTGCCTTGGCGGAGTTCTGCGGTCTTTGATCTTGTTTTAAATATGAAATCAAGTATTTTCTTGACCTCCAAGCACAGCGTCCATCGTCCACATTTTCACAAATGTATAATAATATTGCGATGTGCTGCAACGAAAGAAATTGCGCTGATTAAATAACACCATAATACCTTTTTCTTTACTTCATATTATGTATAGAATGATAAGATTTCTTAACTAATTTTTTTCATTGAAAATCGTTAATGTAAATAATTTTTACAAGCTGTATCATTATTTTTTGTGTTTATAATGATATTTTAGTTAATGCAACCTTACAAGGCTACATAATATATCGTTAGATGGAAACGCTATCTTTTAGCAAAGCGGGCATTCTGGGAGGAGTTTATAATATTGTAAGGTTGTAGAATGGTTGTAGTGAAATTAGTTTGATAGATGGGCAAAATGTATTTGGTTTCTGTGCTTGTGTCTCTCTCTACGTGTCAGTGGATGGACCTATTGCGCAAAAAAGGTAAAATAATAAAGACATATTCTACAAGAAAGTGGAATAAATATATTGAACACGAGGCTTATGAAAGATTCTTTTCTAGAAAGGAGATTAATGCCAATATATACATCTTTTGGTAGTAGAAATTGTGAGAAGTATTATTTTTAATATAAATATCTTGGCAAGTTTTTTCTTGCCTATTCGGCTCTTCACTGAGATTTGGAAATTTGTAATAGTGTGTAATTAATCATGAGTTTATGGAGGCAAAACGACAGCAAATTTGCATGATTAAAATGATGAGTATTGCATCGCAATTTTATGATCGGGGTCGTTTGATTAAGGCCTTTCTTTCGCATTTAACAGAGATTGTTCTTACAATGTTACAGATCAATTGTAAATTGGTTGGGGATATATAACGTTTTGATAACATTATTACCTCCATCTTTAAAGCCAAAGTATAGTATTAGTTCGCGTTTGTCTTTATGTTGGTTTGTCTGTTAGTGGTCAATATATCAACCATCCTGCTTGAACGATTCGGATAAAACATTCAGTGATGATGACCTCATGACTGGCACGAAGCGAATAAATATTGGAATTTTTGCTAATACTCTTTCGTGCGTTTTACATGCCAAATATTGAATTAACCCCCTCGATTATGTCATTACATTTTATGAACGTACGATTTAAAAAATTATATAAATTTAATATTTATTATTTAAATGCAAATAATGTACGTTCAAGTTCATTGTTCATCTGAATACATACGGTTGAATAAATCTATTGAACGGGGTTTATAGGAGATATTTTTCAGTGGTTCTAGAAAGAAATTAATATCAATATATACATGTGAAAATAGTTTTGATTAAAATATCATTTTAGCAAATATGCTTGAAAGGATTATTTTTAACATGGATATTTCATGCAATAAGCATGTTAATTTCCAAAGTGGTTGCCAGTCAAGGCTGTAAAACCAATCTGTCTTATTATTTAGCCCATAGCTGGGGGAAAAGAAGGATCAATACCTTTCCCAAGAGTATTTGTGTAAAGGTAAACACAAGAAATTCAGCTGGAATTCAAACTCAGCACCCCGATTTCTCGTTCCTAGTTGATATCCGCTGCACCACAATGCACATCCTATATGTACAAAAACAGGGATTTCTTTTTGACTTTATATTGCAAAATGGTAGGATGTCTATCAGTATTTATAATTATAGCATCTTCTTTACACTGATATTTAGCCCATAGTTAGGGAGGACAAATGGCTTCATGCTTTTACCGAGGTTGTTTGCGTAGAAGTGGATGTAATGAACTAGATCAGAATTCGAGCTCAACTCACCGGTCTAATTCCATTAACCATTAGCATATCCTTCCACATAGATCGATGAAATTAAATGTATTTATTTACAGAGACATTATTATTTATTACATACCAAAAATCAAATTTTCTTAGATCGTACGGACATTCCAACGAGTCATCGGCGACCATAAACATTATGTTAAAATATAATCATTGGTTTTAGTACGTGTATGTGTAAATAAAACGGAAGTAACGGTATCGAAATGAAAAATATAAGGGGAAAAAGGATAGAAAGAAAGAAAAATGGAGAAAGAAAAAAAAGAAAAACAAGAAAGGGTGTCAGATTAGCAGACGAAACGGAAAAGATGTAAACTGGACGTAGAAGAAGTCAAAATAGATAAATAAAAAAATTAAAAAATATATAAAATATGCCAATGGAAGAGTAAGTTGTCAGACTTCACCCAGCCTTCTAGATTTGAATTTTTTTTTCTCCATTTCAATGCAAAATAGACCGAAATAATGATAATATCAAAATGATTACGTTAAATATTTACCTCAGGAAAAAAAGAATAAAAGAACGAGATATTAATCTATGATATGAATGAATTATATGGCAAAAGAGACGAAAAACAGTTATTTTAAGGAATATAAAAATTTAGATTACTTATATAAAATTAGATTAGAATTAAATCTAAGATGGCATCAATGCTTAAGTAATATTATATGTAAAGAAATTAAAATTGGACAAAATAAAAATAAATTATATATATACATATATATATATATATATATATATATATATATATATATATATAAAGGGATAAATCCACCAACTAAAATAATTTGGAATATATTTATTTTAATAATCGTATCACAAATAAACTGCAAGAAAACTGAATGCATGGTCATCAGCTAAAAGGGCAACCCAAAATGTCATATGCAGTTGGGGGATACTAGAATAAAGCAAGTACAAAATTTAAATACCTGGGAAATGTTCTAACAGGAGATGGAAAGTGTAACACAGAGATGCGAAGGCGAATTGGTATGGCGAATGAAGCTTTCCAGAAGCTCAGTAAAGTACTAAGACACAGGAAACATTCACTTGAAAAAATGAAGGGAGTACTGGATTGCTATGTGATGTCAGTTCTTCAATATGGGAGTGAAGCAACGGAAGCGTGTTTCTACCGAAGGATGCTGCGGATATCATCATCATTATCAATGATGAGAATGGAATGAATGACAACGAAACGAAATTAATAGTGAGCATCAGGAAGTGACAACTGAAGTTTCTGGATCATGCAATGAGGAAGGAGTGCTTGGAGAACCTGTTGCTAACAAGCAAGATAGGGCGAAAAAGAGACAGACGACAACAGGGGATTCAATATTTGAATTGCCTGAGCAGGTGGATGACAGAACAGGGATTGCGTGATATAACAGGAGAAAGCGTGATAAGAGCCACCTGAGATAGGGAGACTTAGAAAACCATGATCGCCTACTTCCTGAAAGGACAGGGCACGTAGAAGAAGAAGATCACATCAAGTAAGGCAAAAGTGCCACTGATGCACATGGGATTACATAGTATTAGATTGAAGAGTGAAGAGAACAGATCACAGTAGGTGTCGGTTTAATGGTTAAGAGAAGAATAGGTACATTGGTGTAAAGAGAGCTGCGTGAGACCAAAGTGTAATGAAAGAAGTAAGATGTCAATCAGGGAGATAAAAGATGAGAGTTGTCGTTGCATTTAAACGCTTGGAGATTGAAGCTATCAGGGAAACAAGAATATGAGGGGATATCCATAGACGGGAAATGAAGCTGTTATAGGGGATGATGTGGTTGCACTTGTTTGTTTTCACAGTAAATGGGTGGAACCTTGTTGTCAGTCTTGTCGCTCGAGTAAATTCGTGTCGTGGCAAGGGGAACCCAAGGAGCTATGCTCGTCGGAGCAGAATCCGTGAAAATATTTGTAGAATAGACAGAGGAAAGCTACATCTCGTCGGTGAGAGAAAGACTGGAGTCGAGCCGCAAAGTTAGGGTTGACTACGTTGCTGATTCTTCTTTGTCTGATTTTGTCGGTAACCCCAAGTTGAACAGCAGAAGCGCCCGACCACATATGACTGCAATATTCATTGCACAGCGGATGGTATATTTGTAAACGTGATGATGGAGTCTTAAGAGACGAACATCCTGGACCTACACAGGGACACGACTTTCTCATTATTAGGAAATTAAATTAAATTTAAATCAAGACCATGACTGCATAAAAATAACACATCCACAAAGATATCGCCACAAACAGAAACACACGATACAATCATTGTTGCCATTTCTCTCATTGTAAAATGTTACATAACATAGATACAC